>OZ010589.1:22234031-22414031 GCA_963932145.1 Acanthosepion lycidas | reverse complement strand
AACTTTATAGCCAATAGGCTGTTTTGTCCATTCACCTTTTTCTAAAAAACAATTAATCTTACTTCCGTCAATTCCTCTCCATTTGCACCTCTTGTACTTTGAAGTAGATTCCAATTACTGATAGCCATCAGACGAAGGTAACTGTTTCGTATTGAGTTGTCTTAAATTTAACTCGTATTGCTACAAACACAGAAGATGGTGATTGTCGTTGCATTTAAATTTTGGAAGCTGGAAAGCAAGAATCCAAAAGAGAATTACAAGAAAAGAAACTATTTGAATAGAACTTAGGGTTACACTTAGTTAGTTTGAAAGTAAAATGGTTAGAACTAATTGGCAATCTAGTCGCACATTTAACTTCATGCACTCAGGGCACTAAGAAAAAAGCTCATCAGATCAATTGCCATGAAAATATTTATAGAAAAGACTGAGGGAAACCACATTAGTAAGAAGGTAACTGAAGTTGAGATGCTAGGTCAGGATCGATTATATTACAGGCCCTTCTTGGTTTTTGTCAAGTATATTGAAATATATATATATATATATAATAAAAACATCAGACCAGATATGGCAGCGTCCTGGGTAAGACGATAAACTACATCTGACAGCAAGGCCTTTGATCAGGTTTTGAGGAGTGTGGAACCACCTTTTAATTGCCAGTGTTCTCAGATCCACCTTGACCTGGAGTGATAGCACCTGTTAGGGCCCTGGGTATGGGCAAATAGTTACCCCCCACCTCCCAAAAAGGGGTCAAAACACAATGAAAGTAGAAAAATAGGTTTTAATACCAGGAATGCTTTTTTGGAGAAATTATTACCAGTAATACATTTTTGGAAAAATATTACTAACAATACATTTTTGGGAAAATAAAAGTATTACCAGCAATAAAAATTTTGTTGGCATTAAATAACTCATTGAGGTTGATATGCTGTCATTTTCAAGAATAGCTGCCACATTTACTTTGTCAAAGACTTACCATTAAGACAGGAATAAATAGTTGTGACATCAGTGATTTGGTGATGATGAGGATTCCATAAGTTGATGCACCACATCTTGTTCACCTCTCCAGCAATGTCTGCTAAACTAAACATGTCATTTAAGAAAAAAAATATAGCTTCCATTAATAGAGGAAGTGTACCTTGCGCTTTGAAACAAAAACACCACATATTATCAATTAAAGATAAAGTTGTACTCTTGAAAATCCTAAACAGTACAAATATCCCAAAAAAATTTTGACAATCTAAAAATATTTGCTGGCTTTAAATGACCTGCAAAAGGTTGATAAGCCTTAAAAAGCAAACAGTCTTGTTTCTTAATATTTTGCTATTGTAAGTGTTGCAGCATAACTACAGACAATAATGGGTATGTCTCCATTCACATAAATACAGTAGTAAATGTTATATGTTGGTCTAGAATTGGAAATTCATTGTGGAATTCACTTGACTCACTTCTAGCAGTTGACTATTGACTATTTCTTCTACGCACTGCTGGCGAATCTTATATGTGTTGTTCTTGTCCTAAGTATTATCATTCATTACCAACCTGTGTGTGATTATTCTATTCAGTAGCCTTCTCTAGGTTACAACAGTAAGTGTTGTTGAAGTTCTTTAAAGACTTCTTATGTATTTTCTTTCTTTTTGATTTTGCGTAAGCCAAGCTGTTACTGAAATTTCATTAATTAGTGTAATAGTCGTCACATTTCAATGGGTAATATTGTTAGTTTTTCTTGGATTTACGTCATTCTATAATTGTATCACATGACGGTTGTTTTCTGCCGTTATAATTTTGTATTGCATTGACCTTGACATAGTTTCCAAAGACTGATAAAGAACAGATTTGAAACAACACTTTCTTCCCAGGCAAATATGCGCAAACTGCCTGCATATACATAATTTAGAGCAGCTTCAGTCATCATTTTAATGTTCCTCATGTTGCTAGAGCAGCAAACATATTTATGACGTTTAAATCATTGCTTAACAGATGGCTTGCAAGGAAAAGCAGACCTCCCCTATTGAGAGGTTTGTTTATGTTCTTTAAGGTTGGAATTCATACATGACAACATCCTGAACAAATATTTTATTCGGCTTCCATTGTCTGGGAAATACACACACACACACGCATGCACACACTGTATGAATAATGATATTCTTTTGAGGAGTCTTGGAGTGGGTCTTTCAGCACCACACCCGAGAAGTTGAATGGAACTTTATAACAAAAAAAAAAAAAAAAAAAGTTCCTGCCAGTCAAACATCCACACTCGATTCCTTAATTATTATCCAGTTGTGTAATGAGTCATTTTGTTACCCATTTTATTTACGTTTCCTATCCGTCAATCATCAATATTACTCTTAAGCATTTTTTTTTTTATGTACATGTCCACTCCAATCAGACCCTGTCCCACCAGTGTACTTAGTCACTTAGTACTTAGGTCAGGAAGCAACATTTAATATATCTCTTAGTGTACCTATTAATTTGCCCACTTCATACTTATTTACCTTTTCACCCCCAATATACACCTGCTTTGTGTATACTTACGCACTCACAGCAACCAGCAATTTTTGTTTCTTTTTGTTTGTAATTTTAAAATTTTAACCTCCCAAAAAATAGTATGGTTAACTTTTACACACCAATATTTTACAACCCCAAAATTACTTTTCCAATATTTTACAGCAAAAAAAAAAAAAATAAAATGGAAATGAACTCCTCAGAAATCATACCCATCGACCCCAACTATGGGTTAAATAGTTTTACATTGGTCAGTTGTTGTGGTTGTTGAGAATACAGTTGGGTGTTAATGAACTGATTGTATTCCAGCATTTCCCAGTGAATCACGCCCTTTACATTCCATCAGACACAAGCCATGAGCTTCTTTTGATGCAGGTCTGGCTTTGCATCCTTGTCCTTCCAGCTTTTTTTGCATATCCAAATACAGACACGGTTTTTCATCTGCGGTAACGATATTGTTCACCTAATCAAAAAAAAAAGTGCTTCTTGGACAAAATCAGTCAGTTTACATGGGACCCAAATATTCAATTTGCTGACTTTGCCCTTTTCCTCCAAGTGATGCAAAATGGCTCTTTGACTAATGCGAAACAGTTCAAGTGCTGTCTGGTATGGATACCTTTGACATGGGCGCACAAATGCTCATTGCCAATGTGTGAGGGTCGACCACTTCTTGGAGATAGAATTGGCCATGCTGGAATTTCTTGAACCAATTATAGGCCGTGCAACAACCAATTGTGCCTTTTTCAAATGCTTGGTTGATAAAACATTGCGATTGGCCATCATTTAAGTCATAATTATAATCATACAGCAACAATATGCATTGAAGCTCTGAAATTATGAAAATAACACTGACATCTCATTTTAACATTTACCAAAATGACAAAAATATCTTGAAATACTAATGAGTAAATTTATTCATTAAAATCGCCATTAGCTTCAACCATAGCCTCCAGATAACTTTGGAATCTCTTGCAATTCTTCTGAATGGTCTCCTTGTTTAAGTTGGTGAATGCTGCCATAATCCTTGTCTTCATTTCATCTTTGGTATTACAAAGAGTTTTGTTGGTTTCTCGCTCAACCGCACCCCACACATAATATTCAAAGAGGTTGAAGTCTGGGGAGTAAGGGGTTATGCGGTCACAAATTATCTGACAGCTGTGACTAGATTCTCCTGCTTGCGCAGCGTGGTGTAGAGTCCCGTTGCCAGATATGGGGTCTTCCAACAGCCACCCTCTTGATTCAGGGCAGCACACTACCTCCTCAAAGTGCTTGATGTAGGCTTCTGTGTTAAGCCAATAATTTCAGGAATTCTTTTCTTATTAGAGTGAGTTTTTCAAACTACCATACCTTTGTAATCACCATTAGACTCATCCAACTCTTTCCAAATCCTCTGCACTGTCCTCAGATTGACACACAAACACTCTGAAATGTTTGTATTGGAGCTTCTGGCGTGAATGCCAAGCAGTACAACATGCCTTTTCCAAATTTCTGGCAGAGTGAAATTGTATCAAGGTGCACTTTTACTTCCAGATGGTGCCCAACTGACCTTACTATACTGTGCTGTTGAATTTTTTCTTTTATGTTAGTATGTAATGGTCAAGCACACATTAAAGCATGAGAACTGTTCTTTTTATAGACATCTTAGAACATTATTACAGTATTTGTAGCTGATTCTATTCAGTGTTGTCTTCAACTTTTTAATGTAGATTGCTTCAAGGATCTGCAGTTTTAATTTGTTATTTTCTTGGTGTAAGATAGTTGTGTTATCAATCAGTATTTTTCTATACTGTGAATGTGCACATGAATGTTGGTGTAAATGTCTCAATAAAAGAAAAAATTCCATTGTGGATAATTTTTTGTGTTTTAATGAATGCTAATGCATAACTCTCAGCCGTTCCATTTAGAAGCAAAAAGAAAAAATTCAGTAACATATAGCTACAAATAGTTTTTGCCTTACCAGTTGCACCCCTGATGATGATCTCAGAAAGAGATGGAAAGTACTTGGAAAATAAAAGTGACTGTTTCTTGCATCATTTGATTGTAATACATGGAAAAATATCTGTGAATATGAAAGGATTATGCTAAAAATAAGCAGGCATAATGTTTGTAATTTATTTAATCAGACATGTCTAAAAGAGAATTATTTGCTGCCTAAATACACAAATATACATATATATATATATATATATATATATATATATATAAATAATATGAGTTGGGCAGTTTGGCAATTTATATTTCAGTATCAGTTTCTCCTTTTTTTTCACCTTGATACCACAGTTTCAATTCAATTTTTTGCTTTTTAATTTAGTATTTTTGCTTTCTAAGGAAACCATTCATTTTCTTGTAAAATGGTAACATTTCCAGTCGATATCTGATTTTGTTTGAGATTGATAAATTTGCAACTTAGTTTATTCAACTTGCAATATCTCATGTATTTCTGGTCCAATCTTAAAATTTTCACATGACTGGAAAGAAAATAAAATAATCTTTCTAAATATGTAATTTGTATGTGCTTTTATTTGTTGAATTATTTTTTTACAGCAAGTTAAAATAGTATTTTGCTTCAACAGCCGAAAAACCAAAATATGATTTTTTTTCAAGACTAAATTTTACACGTTACTTTGTTTTGCAAAATCAAATTGACCAATCTTTATCAATATTCTCAATTAGAAGACACCTTTAACTACAACCAGGAAGATGTTCATTTCTACTCTGACCCATAGAAGCAAATTCCTTCAAAAATTATAAACTAAGCAAAAAAATCAACTGACAGTAATAAATCTGTGGTAAAAGATCTTTCAAATTATTTAAACTCTTGCCTGACAATGACTAGTGGCTGAAAAAGAATAATTTTTTATTTTGAGTTTTAAAAAGATGACTTGCAGTTTTGAAAATATACATATTTTAAAACTGAGATTAAAACTTACTTTATTTTTTAATATCTAATTTTAGATGTATTCGCTAGATAGAAACATAATTTTATTTGTATAAAACAAACAATTTTACACTAGACTCTCATATCTGGAAATATACACATTTTAAAAGTGAAATTAAGAACTATTTTAATTCTTAATATCTAATTTAGGTGCATTCCCTAGATAAAAAACAAATTTATTTATAAAAAAAATCTTCATTCACTTTTCTTGCTTACAACTTTATTTCGTGATTGGCGTACTGCTTACCCTTACAAAAAATCTGACTTCATAAAATTTATTTAACATTAACATTAAGACAAAACTGGCAACTATTTTTTTTATTTTTACTCACTATTTAGTTAACTTAATTTTACCACAAAAATTTTTTTTTTTTTTTTTTTTTTTTGAAAACTGAAACAAATAGATTTCAAACATCATGTTATATTTTCCTTTTTTTCTGTTTGAAAACATTCTATGATTTACAATGTCATCCATCGTATTTCCTTTTTTTCTTCTTCATTTCTTTTGTAAACAGATTTCACATTTATTTCCTAAAACTAGTCAATTAAATGTTCTTAACATATTTTTGTTCAATCTTTTTCTCTTACAATGATATAAATGTTGATAAAATTTAATTTTATTAACAACTGAAAGTTTTTTTTCAATAGTGTTTCTTTGGATATGGTCACTCAGTAGTGAAAGCACTAAACTGAATGATTTCGGTTTCGTAAAAGATTTTGATGCAATTTCACAGTGTGAAGATGAAGCCGAAAAAATGCCCATCTCTAATATATATATATATATATATATATATATATATATATATAAATAATGTGGTGTCTGTTTAGGTGTACTTGATATAGCATCATTACACAGTTTCAAGCCATTAGTCCAAATGGAAATAATGGTAACTCATCACAGAAATGTAGGAAGAAGATATATTCAGGAAAATATTTGAAATTTCTTTAAATTTGACATGTAAAAGTGCATAAAGATTATTCTGGTCATAAGTGTTTTTGGAATGTATTTTATAAAAATGATTTAAAAATTAAACCCTTTCTTGTTTGTCCATTGAAAGTTCACTTCTTTTTGAGTCGTATTTATTCAAGCTTTGCACTATCTTGATTCAGCTCTGAGTGGGGCCCTAAGAAAACATGGGTGGGGACATGTTGTAAGTGGTGCCTGACATTTTAAAGTGCATTGTCCATCAAAGAATAAAGTTGCATAAGTATAAGTAAACCGAACTGACAGTTTCTCAAGATTTGCCATTTTTATATTCTTTGTTAAAAAATTTAAAAGTAAAATTTAAAAAAAAAAAAAAAAAATCAATTTGGTTGGTTCTACAAATAAATTGTTAGCAGATGATTACTTCTGTGGAAAAAAATAAAAGATAAGTGGTACTGAAAAAAACAGTGGTGTGCTGAAACGAGGAGAAAATATCACAGTCACTGAAAACAGGCAAAGGCACTGTTTCCCTGTCAATAGAAATATCAGATGTGTCATATAATTTAAAACAAATATCCTATTTAGAGAGATATATTTCCTTGTGGTAATATTAGATTTTACAAGTAAGTTGATAAAATCATTTAGTTCATATATCAAGATGGTGGATTTTACAGAGATGCACATCGAATTCCATAAGTTATTTTGGCCTTGTGTTCTTGTCCATTTAACCACAGAATTTCAGCCAATATATTATTCAGCCTTCTTCAAAGTATATTTCATCTTGGACGGATTTTGTATCAATTTTACAGTCTTTGACCACCTTAAACAACTGTAAATTCCTAATAATTGCCAGTTGGAAAGCAGAGGTTTTGCATTCTATCTTTTACAAATGAAACAGTGTCTCTATTGAAGTCATTTACATACCTAATTATCATATTTTATAGTCGGAGTTCTCAGTGAGAAGGGAACATGCTCCCAAAATTGAAAGTCAGTACACCATCGTGCTAGGCACAGAGAGAAATCAAAGAGGAGTAGAACTGATATTAGCTAAAGACAAGAGGAAATGTGTTTTGGCATATTGTCAACTGTTAGACAGTCATTTGAGTAAAACTGAAAGAAAAGCTATTGAATATAGCCATCGTAGCAGCATATACACTAATGTCTCAAACTAAGGACAAAGAAATAAATTAACAGGCTAGATGGTTTCAAAAGCCAGTGCAACTCACAAAAAATTACTATCATCATCAGGGAACCTAAATGCAAAAGTAGGATAGGAATATAGCAAAATATTTGGTAAGTACAGGAATGTGAAGAGAAAAAAGGCCTAAGTAAGAATCAATAGCTGGTTTCAACAAAATCCAAGATGCTTGCAGACATGGAAAAACCCAGGAAGGAACACAAAGAAACAGATTATTGAATAATCAATAAAAGATTTAGAAATGCAGTTCTACACTAAAGCATACTGAAGTTTCAATTGAGGATCTTCTTCAGAACATGAGTGATCATAGCTCTCCAAAACTTCCAATCCCTCATGGTTTTTCTACTTTTACTAAGGAGACTATATCCACACATGCTCATCCGATAGGTGACTCTCTGCCTTATCCTATCACACTTCTTTTTCTTTTTTCTTTTCAATATGTGGTCCATGCTGTACAAGGCCTGGGGACCACAAGAGGTAGAGGGTTTATGTTAAGGGGTAGTTTATACAGATAGGAGGAGAAGATAATGGTTGACTTTAGACTTGAACAGGTTAAGATTGTAGTGATCAGAAAAACATCCTCTTGGGAATTTTTTCTTTTGAAGCAGGTCTGCCTGCAATTCTACAGTTGCACCCTTGTAATTCCAGCTTGTTTTGCATATCCAAGTACAGACACGTTTTTTCATCTGCAGTAACCATATTGATCACCTAATCAAAAAAAAAAATTTCTTCTTGGACAAAATCAGTCAGTTTACATGGGACCCAAATATTCAATTTGCTGACTTTGCCCTTTTTCTCCAAGTGATGCAAAATGGCTCTTTGACTAATGCGAAACAGTTCAAGTGCTGTCTGGTATGGATTACCTTTGACATGGGCGCACAAATGCTCATTGCCAATGTGTGAGGGTCGACCACTTCTTGGAGATAGAATTGGCCATGCTGGAATTTCTTGAACCAATTATAGGCCGTGCAACAATCAATTGTGCCTTTTTCAAATGCTTGGTTGATAAAACATTATGATTGGCCAGCATTTAGGTCATAATTATAATCATACAGCAACAATATACATTGCTGTTCACAAGAGATGGTCATTTGCTGAGCCATTTTTGGAACTTATTAGAAGCTCTGAAATGATGAAAATAATCAATCAAAAGATATTGCATTTACTTATACAGGCTGTGATGCATAAATTGTTGTCTAAATTGCACCAAAATGAAAATAACACTGACATCTCATTTTAACCAAAATGACAAAAATATCTTGAAATACTAATGAGTAAATTTATTCAATAAAATCACCATTGGCTTCAACCACAGCCTCCAGAAAACTTTGGAATCTCCTGCAACTCTTCTGGATGTTTCCCTTGTTTAAGTTGGAGAATGCTGCCATAATCCTTGTCTTCATTTCATCTTTGGTGTTAAAGGAGTTTTGTTGGCCTGTCACTCAATTGCGACCCACACATAATAATCAAGGGGGTTGCACCTGAACACTGAAATGTTCGTATTGGAGTTTCCAGATTTCTGCTGGAGTGAATTGTGTCATGGTGCTCTTTTTCTCACAGACAGTACTTAACTGACCCTACTATACTATGCAGTTGACAAAATCAAAAAGAATGTGCTTGTGCAAAATTAATAATCTAAAATGTTGACAATTTTACTCTCGCTCCTTTTATATATATATATATATATATATATATATGGGTTATTTCCTCTCGATCAACAGATGGCCACAGGTGACTCATTGTCTAAAATTACTGTTTTATCCCAAATATTAAATTTGTATCTTTTAATAGTTTTAAAATCAGACCATCTTGAAATTTCTGCAAAGTAAGGCTTTTAACAAACTTGTGACATTAACAGCTCCAAGAATACTGTATACATAGATTTGAAACTTGATGACAATAGTTAATGTTTTACAATAGATTACAAAAATATATACAGCTTTTATTATATTTTTATAAGGACCTGAATATGGCCAAACTGGAAAATGACACTGTCCACTTTTCATTTGCGAGTTTATGCTAGCTATAGCATCAAAATTAGTTTTCCTTTCATCCATGACTTAATAGATTATTTCTATGTAGTAATTATATTCATTCCAGTTATGTCAATATTACTGTTTTGAAAGTTGCTTGATTATATTTTTTAAGACATTAGCAGGCCAATTAATTTAAGAAAATTTTTACCACATATTCTTACAAAGTTTTGTTTTGTGGACAAACTTTTATCTAGGGTTAAAATAGTTTTCTAAAACAACTTATTCCAAAATCTTGGTTTTGTCTATTTTGGCACACCTCATAAATTTGTTACTTAAGAATATTGGTATCCCTATAATTATATTAATAAATTAGTTGGGCTCATTATATTCACTTACATGTAAATACACTTGAGAAAGATATGAATCCACCTCTTCTCACCTCAGCTATGGGTTAATTAGTAAGACTATCACTAAATCATTATCTCAAAATATATTCTTATAATCAAAATGAAATATTTTCTGGCTTTAAATTACCTGCAAAGGGTTGATAAGCTGTAGAAAACAAATCAATCATAAAGAAAACAATTCTCTCACTTTTCTTGCTTGTAGAACACCCTTCTGGTTTCTTGCTTTTTAGTCAACTTTGATCTTCAAAAATTTAAATGCAATGTCAATCATTATCTCCTGTCTTCTTAATTCAAAAACTGATCAGTGTATCAATCAATCAAACTAGTGTTGGCTTCATTGTTACCTTTGTTCCAAATAGTTTAGATGCTATGGGCTCTTAAAATGTTTTTTTAAATGCTCTGCAAAATGTTTTAACTGAACAAAGAAACTAAACCAAAAACATTAAAATAAGGATTCCACTATATTATTTTAATTTTAAATACATCCAAGTCAAAATAAGCAAAGACAAATTTTAGAAACATCATAAAGAAATACGCAACTCTAGTCACCAAAAATAATAAAATTGAATTATTTATTTATTTATTATAAAATATTTAAAACCGCTAACCACATCATCAAATATAATAATTCACCTACAAGATTTAAATTACAGAGAACAAATATTATTTATGAAAACATATGTCCCTTAAAGAGCTGTGTCCCTGACCAATCCAAATTTGTAAATAATTGGATATACTACAACATATTTAACAAGAAGACTCATGTTACATCTCTCTGACCGTAGCTCAATTAGGTTCTATTTAAATACACGAGAACCTATTCAAATTCTATCTGTAACATACTTGATGATAATCTCTCTCTCTCTCTCTCTCTATATATATATATATATAAAACAGAGGATGTCTGTGTGTCTTGCTGTCTGTGTGATACCTTTTCACTCAAAATCTATCCGATTTTGACCAAACTTGACAGATACATTGTACAATGTAAGAGATAGGTCCTTAGCATAAAAAATGAATAATTTTTTTAAAAATTGATAATCAATAAAACTGATCAAAAATCGATAATTTAAACATTTTTCCTTTGATTTCACTCAAACTCGGTATTTAGGTTACTTACATTATGATGAGCTCAACGATATCTCAATTTTATTTCTACACCACTGTGTTTAGCAAAAAACTGCAAAAAATGAAAAATCAATTTCAACACAAATTTTAAACAAGAAACTCCCTCAATTTTCAAGCAATCTAATATAAACTTCACTCAATTGTAGGCAACAATAAGTTGAATGTTTGACAGTAATTTAACTTGGTAATTGTGTCCAATATATATATATATATATATATATATATATATATATATATAATGTTCCCCTACTTTATTTCTTAAATTAAATTTCTTCACTTGTCTGATTGTTCATAAAATCTGATAGCCTTCATTTATTTTCTGGCTGAATTTTATTCTAAATATCAGTGCCCAAACTTGGTGGCTGGAGGCTCTTTTCAGAAAAAAGGATTCTAAGTGTCCGTGTTTGGCCACAATCTTAACAAAATAAGATATGCAGATGACAAAGTGTTGATAGCAGAGACAGAAAGAAAATTACAAAAGTTCTTACAGAAGGAAAGCAAGAAGAAAGGAATAACATCAACTGTAGGGAGACAGAATGCATAGTTGTTAGCAAAAGGATGATCCCAAAGTGTTAATTGCAAATTGTTTTCTCTTTTTCTGCTTACATTAGTTGTAATTTCACATAACCTCTAGAAGTTAACTACAAGAATTGCCTTTGTCTTTTTTGTCACTTTACGTCAGTTATAATTTCTGTAATAAGAGAATAATATTCATTACTTTGCCACAACAAGCCCCCACTATTGCTCATAAAACCAACAGATGGCCCATATATATATATATATATATATCTGGAGCTATATCCTCAGGTCATCCCTTAGGATGGATTGAATTTCCAGAACTGGGTGTTGGCTTCTGGCTTCACTTGATTTCAATGCTCTAATTAGACTGGTTATTTATCAAGACCAAAGTGCTGGCTTAGTGGTTCCAACACTGGACATTAGGTTATCCGATTGCTAGTTCAGTTCCAATTGAAAGATATTTGAAACTCATTAGAAAAGCAAAATATTTTACTTAAATATGAAAAAGAGTTGGTGTAATGAATAGCGGCTCAAATTGAGCAGACTTCAAATTCTAGTCAAGTTCATTACATTCACTTATGTGGAAATAGCCTTGGGAAAGGTATGAATCTATCTCTTCTTCCTCCATCTGTGGGTAAATACCAGCTATAGCCTAGGGAGGGGACACCTGGTCTAAGAGAAGGACAACACTGAATTTAAAACCTCCAACTATGGGTTAAATAGCCTCACCAACCTGTAATTGACAAAGCTTGGTTCATCCTGGGTATGACGATAAACTACATCCGCATCTTGGGTAAGACGATAAACAACATTCAACAGCAACACCTCTGATGAAGAGTCTTTGAGGAGTGTGAAACCACCTCTTAATTGCTAGTGTTCCCAGGTCCACCCTGACCCAGGGTTGTAGCACCTGTTAGAGTCCCAGCTATGGGAAAATAGTTGACTCCCCAAACTGGGGTCAAAACACTATGAAAGTGTAAAAATAGGATATACTTATAGAAATACTTTGTAAAAAAAACAAAAAAAAAAATAGAAATTATTACCAGTAATACATTTTTGAAGAAAGCATTACCAGAAATATGTTTCTTGAAGAAGAAAACATTACCAGAAATAGATTTTTGGAGAAAAAAAAAAAAAGATTACCAGCAATAAAAATTTTGTCAGCATTAAATAACCCATTGAGGTTGATATGCCATAAAAAAAACCAAACCAAGCATGGTGAGTACAGCTACAACCCTGAAGACATAATCAATAAGGAAGGGATTCCTCCAACAGGAGTGAGAAGATCCTGGATTTGGATGAAAATATTTTTTCTTAAGGCTAGCTCCCTCTAGTTGTCATCAATAGTAAACAACATCTGTAATAAGCCAAAATTACTCCTGTAGATTTAATTGGTTGAGTTCAGAATTCCCTGTAGGTTACCCAGATATACACCCAATGAAGGCCGGAGGGCACAACAGCCAAAATGTTGTGATAACAACAACTAAAATGAGGATAATAGTCTGAATGTATATAGTGTAAATAAAATTTAAAAATATGAAAAGTTTTTATTATCACCTTACGTCACAAGTTACATAAGCCATTAGGTCTGTAGGCACATCACTGCAGCTATAAAAGCATGGGTGTGTCTGGGGCAAGATAATATGATGGTGCCCATCCCTTTTCAGAATGGTTTTGAATCAATTTTCCTTCTCTTAGATTAGTTGCCTCCTCAAGGCAAAAGAATCTAGTCTATCCTGCTATTTCACTCATAGCTGGAGATTATTAATAACACCACTATTTAAAAGGATTAGGATGTCAGTCATTATTTTTCTTTTACTTAATATTAAACAATACTGTCTTATCCGAATTTCTGGGATGAGACATTATCATTATTTACTTTACTTTCCATTGTCAATTATCTAGAGAATATATCGTCTCTGTAAATTAAATAAAGTGTTTGGTTCAAAATTCCACATGCTACATTAGGGGAATTTTGAACTGCATGTTTTATGTAATCTACTAGTTAAGATTGTCTCATTCCACTGTCTATGTCTCGGTGTCTGGTTGGCAAGCCCAATTTTTAAAAAAAATGAAAAAATAAATAAAAATCTTACCTGTAAATGAAAGGGTGCTTTTATTTGAGCTATTTAGTAGAATATTCATGGTATAAAAAGAGCATGTTAGCCTGGGACAGCACTGAGAGAATAACAGCTGTGAAAGTGAAAGAATAACAAGTCTTACAGCAGGAGATACGAGGCTTACAGCTGGGAGAATGGCTGTCAGTGTTTTATTTTATTTTTCTGTAGAAGAGATGTGAAGGTGACATGTGTGGCAGCAGAGTTCTGAAACTTTATGCTAATAAAGAGTCACAGCAAAAAGAAAACATTCACTTTCTAAGATTTATATTTAGTATCATCTACGTACGTTTTTGTTTCTTGATCTTATTCATGTTTATATATGCAGACACGTTTTTCTTTATATCTCTAATTCATATGTCTTTGTGATTGTCCGATAACTTTGTGCTTTTAAAGGGTGACTGCTGATAGAAATGTTTGAAGTTAAAAACTAAGTTCACTTGCAGATCAATTAAATGTAAAGAAAGTGATGTCTAACCAAATTAGTAAACTTTGAACGTTACAGAGTTTGAATAGCCAAACGTGATAATCAAAGAATCTTTTTGTTTTTGTTAAATCTACTAAATGTTTCATTAATTAAAAATGATTTCCTCTGATATAGTATTTCCTTCAGATAGTATTTTTAGTGGGTTTGAAATAAATACATCCATCTATACCATATTTCACTGCTTGTCCAATTTCTTGAAGGAAGAAAGCAGAAAAATAATGTTTTTGCTTGTATTTCATAGTCCTCCCTATTATCACCAATTTTACCCATGAAATAACATATTTCAACATGAAAACCTGACTAATCATGATAAATTCATTGCAGACTGAGAAGTACCAAATTTATGGTAACTAATTAGAATGTAATAATTAGAAGAGAAGTTAATGCATAACACGACCGAAACCTAACCTTTGCAGCCTGGGACCGTCAGTAATCATGACAAATTAATCACAAACCAGGATGGACCACTAATTTTAAATTAGATACACGTAAATTTGGATACAGAAGTTTGATTTATGCGTCGACTAAAACATACGATATTACTGAAAAATATTGAATTCTTCATTACTGGCAATCTTGACAAGTTTATCACAAGCACTAAGTTTAGAAAGGATGGTGTTACTTAAGCAGATGTTGTTACTATAGCAAGAATTTTGTTTCCTATCAATATCCCAGTATTTATAGGTTTATGGCTTTATGTATAAAGTGCTCAATATCAGGGATAGAGCATTTGTAAATATAAAAGTGGACATTGAATTCAACACCCAGCGGAGACGGTTTGTTTCATGCTTTGTTGCCACTGAGTGTTGACTTCAGTGTCCACTTATATATATATATGAAAAATAAAAATGCCAGCATATAATATATGCAAAATTAGGTAATTTAACCTATATCAAATGCAACAGAATTTTTTGCTAATAAAGCACTCAATGTAAAACAAGAGTGGTAATTATTATTAAAATAGAAATGAAAGCATTGACCTTCAATAAGTATTGAACATTTTTTACATGTGTGTGTGTGTGTGTATATACACACACAAGGGGGTGCTGAGAAGAAAATAGGTTTGCTTGGGTTAGTGGATTTTTATGATATATGATCCCTTGTTAGATTATTTAATGCCAAAATTAGTTGTTTTTTTTTATATACTTGAGTCTACACATTTACTTGGTAGGTGGCAGAGGATACAATTGACACATTCTAGTCCCCACTGATATGGTAGAAAATAAAAAAGGAATCTAAAATAAATTCTGATGCTTAGTCATTCATTTGGATTTTGGAAAATGTGTCCATATTAGATGTTCTCCATATCTTCATTTTTTGTGTGTGTTTATGTGTGTATATTCAAATAGTTTATCCATTGATTACACAATTACTACATTATCTCATAGACCAACTTGCAGTTTATCTGATAACTGTCTTAAATCATACATCATTAACCAGCTAGAAAGATAAATACTTAATAGTATAAAAACATATATAAATTGTAAAAAAAATGACAAATATTAGAAGCCAAAACATAGAAAAAGAACCTAACATGATGGCATGACATGACATTTGAAACTTATGCATAATATCGCACATAAATACATTTAAAAGTAAATGTATTCTTAGCACAACAAATATAATCTTTTTTATCAAAAAAAGGCTCATGAAAGCTGAAAGCATTTAGAATTTAGACAATACTTATAAACCCTCAATCAAAACACCTATTCAGAAATGGAGAAAAAGTTAATAAAAAAAACTTAAAGAATTTTTGTTAGTTTTTAATAAAACTTGTATCAGTGATAAACTGCTGTCAAAATCCATTTACATGTAATCATACATTTCCAGTGAGACAAGTGCTTTCATATACTAACATATACAAATCTGAGTATATGGGGGATGTTGACAAGTTCTCAGCTCAGTCAAAAATGGAAGAATGGATTGCAAAATAAATGCTGATATTTGGGTCTTTTGGCCATATTTTGGGAAGGGGATCAGACCAAGAACTTTTCAGCATTCCCTTAATAGTATATATAGGACAAAGCTATATTGTGTGCAGACATTGGTTTGCTGTATTGCTACCAACTTGAATAATATTACTAATAATACTTCATTTATTTCTCTGTCATGTTAAAAGTCTCTATCTATCTATCTATCTATCTATATATATACATACATAGATATACACACACACACACACACACACACACACACACACAGGGTACGATGGATAAATTGTTGTATAAAGTTATATAAAAATGAAATTAACACTGATATCTTGTTTTAACAGATATATTTACCAAAATTACACAAAAATATTTTGACATACTAAAGAGTAAATCTATTCAATAAAATCGCCATTGGCTTCAATGATGGCCTCCAGGTGACTTCAGAATCTCCTGCATCTCTTCTGGATGGTCTCTTTGTTTAAGTTGGTAAATGTTGCCATAATCCCTGCCTTCAGTTCATCTTTGGTGTTATAAGGAGTTGGTCTCTTGCTCAACTGTGCCCCACACATAATAATCAAGGGTGTTGTTGTTTCTCTTCCATTAATTGATGTACTATAAATTAGTATAGCAACTTTAGTGTCTTTTTTTGTGGTGAAAGACACATTAATATATATATATATATATATATATATATGTTTCACCCCACTTAATTTATGAAAACTCAAGAAATTCAATAATTTTTAGTGACTATATTTCAGTTAAAAGCAGAACCTTTTGGCGAATTTAAATCATCAATTTTTTATTTTTAAGTTGAACGCCGTCTTATCAAAAATATGCTGTGAATCATAAAATAAAAATGCAATAAAATTAAGACATCATTTAATTAGAAAAGCTTTTAATTGCTTTCAAGAATAATATATATTAAGGATATTATTTTATTAAGAAAAAATTTTCATTTTTTTAACAATTAGAGTAATTTGAACAGTTTTCATAATACACATTATCAGAAAATAAGATCATTAACTATAGTAAATTTAAAGCCCAAATTCTCTAAAATTCAATAAAACATTAGATTACAAAGAATATTTTCTTAAATTTTTAAGATTACTGAATACTTAAAAGGTGCTTGTGTTATATTCAATTATTTTTTTACCAGTAAAGCCACCATAGAACAATATTAGGTAAAATCTGTCATCAAGCTATCATGGAGCTGTTAAAAAGTTATGAAGATAAATAAACAGCTTTGCCTATGTTAAAAAATGTATTTCTGTGATATTTTAAACTTAAATATTTATTTCAAATCAGATTAATTATACTTTCAATCAGCTAATATTCCACAAAGTTTCAGAAAAGTATATATTATTTTTAGATGTTTTAAGAAAGAGATTTACATTTTTATAACAGTTTGCTAAAAATGGTGCAAAATTTTAGAAATTTCAAAACAAAAACTTTTTCAAATCAATTTAAGTTGGTTTTGAAATAAAACAGTATTTTGCATATTGGAAATATTAGATTTAATCTATTAGCTTGAAATTAAAATAAAAACTTCAAGAAAGATTTTTCAGTTTTAAAACCGAGGCATCGTGAATTTGTGAAGGTACGTACATTATGATTATCCTTATTAAAAAAAAACAAAGAAGTTTTTTCTGCTATCAAAGAACCTAATTGTTAATTATCATAGCAATGGTTTCTATAGTAACAAGTCAACAGTATATTCATTTTATCTGGGGCAGTTATGTAATGTGAGAGACTATAGGCAGGTTTAATTACTACGTAAAAGTTTGGCTTTCTTTCTTGTGCTTTCCTACTCCACGACCCACTTTATGTGACATGGAGGGTACTTTGGGATTCATATCTTGGATACACAAAAGCATTTCAAATGTGAGCAGAAGACAGGTTAGTCACAGATCACAGAAAAATCAACTACCACAAAAGAAGCAATTTCCACCTTCTTATCTCTTGGAGAAGAAATTATGTTTGAGCTTCAGGCTTGTTGGTATCTGGCTTGGTACATTTGACCTTCACACTGGCTGGTATACGTAGGAGTTTTCCTCTCTCGAACACAAAACTGCATTTATTTGACTTTCTCTTAAATGATAGGAAATGAATGAGAGACAGCGTCATTTATCCAGACCCCAATGTCTCTATTAAAATAAAGAAAGATTAAAAAATCAGTTATGATAAACATTAAGTAATGTATGTGTGTATAGAACAAATAGAGCAAAAAAATATATAAGAAACAGTGAGAAAGTTATTGTTGGTCTGATTGGAATAGTGAGTCCGTGAGAGGGATCATTTGCAGAAGTGACAACAGCAGTTAGCAGATGTTTATTCTTCAGAATAAGGGTGAAGAGATTTATGTCCCAATTGGAAACAACATTAGAAAGTAGAGGAAAACTTAGATGTTGAATGGTATTGCAGTCCATCTGCATTCACTCAGGGATGATGTCATTAAACAAACTGTAATTTGATACTTCAGGATTTTTTAAAATCATTTCAACCCAAGTAGGGCAATAAAGCCACTAAGACACAAGGGGTTATGGACTGTGAAATAATGTGAGAAAAAAAAAAAAACTTGATTTGCAATAATAACCCTAAGTACATCTCCTAAACCTGAAACATTCACTAAGAAGTTTTATTGCCATCCTGTAAATGGACTTTTTTTCATGTAACTATGGTGCAGAATTAATTGAAACAATTGCATTATTTGATATTTTAATTATTTATTCCATGTCCCCATGGAATGTAGACAATTATGGCTCTTCACATCTTTTTTTTCTTTATTATCTGTGAATTGCCATGACTTTTTGGTAAAGATAGTGGAATGTTTACCCATTGTCTTTTCCACTGTCGTCCTGGGCATTACGGTAAACTACATCTGTGTCCTGGGTAAGATGATAAACTACATCTAACAGCAAGGCCTCTGATCAGGTTTTGGGGAGCGTGGAACCACCTCTTAATTGCTAGTGTTCCCAGGTCTACCCGGACCTGGGGTGGTAGCACCTGTTAGGGTCCCAACTATAGGTAAATAGTTAACCCCCAAACTGGGGTCAAAACACTATGAAAGTGTAAAAATAGGTTTTAATACCAGCAATACTTTGTAAAAAAAATTATTATTAGCAATAAATTTTTGAAGAAAAAATATTACCAGCAATAAAAATCTTGTCAGCATTAAAAAATGACCCCCATTGAGGTTGAGATTACGTAAAACAAAACAAACCTTCTCCAATATTTTGAATTCAGAGTTTTTCTTTTCCTAGATGAGTTGCCATACAGCACAAGAGAGTCCAACTTGACCCCTTATTTAAAGCCCTTACTTTTTTTCTTTTTAGATGCATGTCCCTTCAGGATGTAGGTGATTCCATTTCCTTATTATCCATGAATTATAATTAATTCTTGGTTGTAGAGTGTTTTTCCAATTGTCTTCTCCAAGGTTTTGAATTCAGATCAATCCTATTCCTAGAATGACTTTCAACAAAGGCTGCAGGACCCAGTCTGCTCTTCTATTTAACCATTTTTCTCCAAGTTTTATGTTGCTTCAAGAAGTAGGTAGTCATGGCTCTCTACAGGTTCCATTCCTTTATCTATTAATTTCCATGACTTCCCATGAAAGACATTAGAGTGGATTCTCATTGCTTTTGCTATGGTTTTGAATTCAGCGTATTCAAGAAGAATCAGCAATGTTAATGGTCCAGACCTGGCATCTTGGCTTCAGTCATTTTCCTTGCTTGTGCGTTTTCTATAAATACTTTCATGGTAATTGTTCTGATGAGTTTTCCTCTATGGTACCTTGTTTTCATGAATACAGTTCTCAATTGGTAACAAGGTCTCCTCTTTTTACAGTCAAAATAGCTACATGCAACCCTAAGTTCTATGCTAACCGTTTCTTCTCTCACACTTCTTGCTTGTGGAACTTTCTTCCAGCTTCTTGCTTCTGAATCAACTTTGATCTTCAAAAATTTAAATGCCATGTCAATTGTTATCTACTGTCTTACTTGGGGTGAAATAATTTTAAAAAAAAGTTTTTAAAAATTGTTATATTAATTAAATGTTATTGTTTATGTTATAAAAAAAAAAGAAACAGGTAGTAAAATGATTGTTTAATGAAGTAGGTGGTTTTGTTCTATTGATATATTTACGCAGCCTCCCCACTAAGACATGATTTGATACAAAGTCTCATGCATATGGACCAAGGGCAAAAATTGCCCAGTTTCCATGACCACGATCACGCTGACATCGATATTACACAAGCCCCACCTTGTTTAGGGTGCTGTATAGTTTAGTTTGTATTGCAAAGTATCTGACCAAAATCAAAATGTCAGCACCCACCCATGGGAAAATTCCATCAGCATCTTTACAGTCATTTTTCTTCATTAAATTGCAAATGTCCTATTTTCCCATGAATGGGCCAGCATAGCCAGGCAACAATTCATCAGTAAAATTTTTATCCAAACATAATCTGAAGAAAATTTATCATGAGAAATCATTTTGAGCCCAACTCCTTGTTCAGTTTGTTCAGTAGTTATTATTTTTCCAAATATTAAATTAGGGATAAACATTTCAACATTTGTATTTTGTATTTTAAGGTCAAAATTTCTTCAGACAATAGACTTTTCATCAGCATTTTTAGGGGAAATTTATCATGCTCTACAGAAAAAAAATACACTCAGAATGATTTTTCTAGCAAAGAATATGTTCATATCTGTGTCGGAGCCTGGACGGTATTCATTTCAGAACGTCTGTAGTGAGAGAATTTAATCTCTTGTCAATGGACATCCCAGAATTTAATGATGTATTATAATATTTAAAGCTAAATTTCAAATGAGAAAAATAACCCTTTGAAGAGCTGAAACTACAAGCAAAGTTTTATTATGTAAATAGTTTAAAAACTGAAAGATTTTTTTTTCTAAAAGGACATCAACAGATTTCAATGGACTAAATAAATAAATTAAAAAAGACGCATTTTCTGGTCCACCCTAAAATGCAACAGAAATAACAATAAATGCACTTATAGTATTGTTAAAAGAAACATTTTACTCTCTCTCTCTCTCTCTATATATATATATATATATATATATATATATATATATATATATATATATATATAGGCAGATGTGTTGTTTTCATTTTTTTCTTGAAAAGAAAAAATGTAATAAGCAACTTGTTTCTTCATGGTGGCGGGTTGTTATTTGAACATAAACTTATCTTTAAACATTTAAACAAAAACAAGAAACAATTTTTGGGGGCACTGTTTTTGTAAAATGATAGAGCTTGTACCTTATCTCTTTGTGTGTTTCACATTTACACTCTTGGTGTTACTCAAGAATAGTTTCTCATGTGCCTTGATCCATTTTAGCCATAAATCTTTTTCGGGAAGCAAGCTTTCATCATAATGCTGAGAGCCAACAAATTATCCACTTAATTTCTAGATTGTTTCTCTTTTTATTTTCAACAACTTTAACTAATTCAGAATATATAACATTTCTCTGAGGCTGCAAACATGTTTTTCAACGTTGAATTTTTGACTCATTTTTTTCTTAAAAATCATCTAAATTTGATTTGGTTCATGTTCAGATTTTAGAAGCATATTGATGGGATCAAATTTATTGATCTAAAACAACTTTGAATAGAACTTAGTTATTTCCAGCTACTTCAGCAGTAAAATAATGAGACCTAGTTGCCAATCTAGTACTGCACTTAAATTTGTGAGCTGAAGGTACCAAAAATGAAAGCTCAGTTCATTAGAACAGTTGCCATGAAAATAGTTATAGAAATCTGTCATAGCGGTGGGAACATGACTGAAGTCAAGATGCCAACTCAGGATCTATAATATTACAGATCTTTTGTATTTTGTCAAGGATTTCAAGATATATAGCAAGTGCACCAGACCTGATGTGTCAGAAATATTCTATGTGCAGACAAATGGTAAATTAATAAATGGGCAAGTTGGATTCTGAGGAAAAAAATTATCTGGCATGACTCAGTGAACCAATTTTCCCAGCAATAGATTTAGCAATTGATTCAATATAATCATTCCACTTCATGCCAGTGGAAAACATGAGACCAAGAAGGTGCAATGAGTTGCTCATCTGGAGGTTAACATCAGCCATGGTGATGGAAGGCAAAAATGATTCACTAAAAGACAGCAGTTTAATTTTGAAAGCATTAAAAATTGCAAGCCATTTCTTGCCCAAGTTAACAACAGATGGAAGGTCATTTTTGAGATCAGCTATCAATTTGATCATATCAAACCTATTGTACTTACCATTATGACAGGAGTAAATAGCTGTCATCAGCATAGGTACAGAGTTGGAAACTGATGCCTTTGGAAATTTTGTTAATCAAGATAAAAGACAAAGTACAGAGGAACCTTGGTTCTTGAACGTTTCACATGTCGAAAAAATCGGTTTTTAAACAGAAAATTAGAGATGAAAATGCCTCGGTTATCGAACACAAGCAGAATAATTTCTGAGTTGACAACCATGTATACATTCGTGTGTTGTGACGTGCTTTTCTTTTCCAATTTTATTGAATTGTGACTTTTTTCTCTACATTGATTCCTACTGGAAAAATAGTTTCCATTTATGAATATTTCAGGTTACGAACAGCCTTCAGGAATTAATTAAATTTGTGAACTGAGGTTCTATTGTAGGTCCAAGGATGGAGCTCTAGGGGACACCTGCATTAATGTGAAAGGATCTAGAAGAGTGGCCATTCAACACTACTTTCATTACATGATTTGATAAGAAAGATTGAATCAAATTCAAAATTTGACCAGAGACACCATAGCCATTCTGCTTGAGAAGACCAGCATGCCAAACCCTGTCAGATGAATTCATGATATCTAAAGTCGCAGCCTGAGCTATGCCATTCTTATTTAAAGCTTCACAGATTCTTTCAGTAATAACTCTTAATACATCAGCAGTTGACCTAGAAAAGTCATATTATTTGTTTGAAAGAAGACCATGTGAAGTAAGATACTTAATCAATTTGGAATTAATTATAGCCTCTAGTAGTTTGTCAAAAAGAGGTAGAAGGCTAATAAGCTGATAGAAGGATCAGGCAGTTTGCTTGTGTTCTTAAAAAGGTTGAAACTACAAAAGAGCATTTTCAGCTGGCAGAAATGCAAGAAACAGAAGGGTATTTTATTATAGAGTTTAGATAGAACAGGAGCCAGTCCAGGAGCACATTTCTTCAGGGATACCCTCAAAAATTAAAATAAAAATCACCATTAAACTCCTCTAAATCTTTCTAAATGCTATGCATTGCCTTCAGATTGACATCTAAACACCCTGAAATGTATGTATTGGAGTTTCTGGCGCAAATGCAAAGCAGTACACCATGCCTTTTCCAAATTTCTGGCAGAGTGAATTGTGTCATCGTGCTCTTTTTCTCAGACAGTGTCCTACTTTTCTGTGCAGTCAAAAAAATCAAAAGCAAAAAATGCACATACGTGAATTTAAAAAGATAAAATGGCAACAATTTACGCAGCACACCTTTCATATATATATATATATATATATATATATATATATATAATTATTTTTTTAAAATATGATTCCTTCGCATTTTTAAAAATAAAAAATAATTATAATTTAGGCTCTACTTTTGTATCAATCACTGTTTTTTAAAAATAAAAGCAAAAATATTAAAGACTTCAGATTATTTACCTAATGAGTTCTTTCCTATTTTCTACATATTTGCACACACACACACACACACACACACACACATATATATATATATATATAAAGAATGAGTGACAACATAATACAATAAGGTCCTTACGTATAGTCAGCTTGACAGTGGACAAAGAATTATTGGATGTCCATGGGTCAGATATAAAGGCAAGCTAAAGAGTAACCTCTCAGATGTCAGTGTGCCTTATACAAACCTTGAGCGAGTTGCCATGGATAGAAATAACTGGAGATATTTGTGCCAGAGTGGTATCAGAAATTTTTTGAAATCACTCATATTGAGTGGCTAAGAGACAAAAGACAATGGGGAAAAGTGTCAGCAAATGTTCCTGTGGCTATGTCCCAAGATCCTTGCTGTTGCACAATATGTGGGCTTGTATGCAGGTTACTAGTAGAACTGAAGTGCCACATACAACACAAACATAAAAACTGAATGAGGTTGTTGGATCCTCATATGTTGAAATCAACAGGAGAGTCTATCATATATATATATATATATATATATATAATAAAAAGGCTTAAACACTAATATTCCATGGTCATAATTTATTCCATTGATGTGTGTGTGTGTATATATATATATATATATATATATATATATATATATATTGCATATGTATGTGTATATTTACCACTAATATTATATATATATATATATATATTACGAAATGGACAAAGTCCGACAATTTATTTATTAAAGACATTTTTATGTTTAACGTTCTTTTTATAGATACAAGTATTTAAGTAAATGCTCTGTTTATAATAAACAGTATTAAATAACATTTACCGGCCTGAATGTCCGAGAAATTTTCATAGAAAATATTCGTCCTTGGACAGGATTCGAACCTGCATCCTATACAGAACCGTCATTTACGCTGACGTGTCTAACCGATTCGGCCACCAAGGATCGTTCGGTAGACAAGGTCGAATTTTATAAGGTTGAAGTTTATAAGCAGTAAATTCGTCAGTGTAAATGACCAGAACAAGATAACATGCATAAAACAGGATTTAGATACAGGTCCAAATCTTATCAGAGAGCACATTTTCTTGAATTTTTTCTCAAATATATGGGTTAGAAGACAAAATATACACTGATTAAAAAAGAATGGTACGTTATACTGAAATACAGATATCCACTAAAGGTAACATTTGAAGTAATAAAAATGTCAGATTAAAAATAAAAATCTATTTAGAAATATATTTCCTTAGAAGTAATGGATTTTTTACTTATTAATCTGACAGATTTTATCACTGAAATGTTATTTATAGTGGATACACATATTCAAGTAGATGCACCATTCATTTATTAAATAGTGCATCAATTTATTTTCGCCTACAAGTCCTAATATTCAAGAAATCCAATTACAGAAAAGATGCTCCTTCTGGCATGATTACAAACCTTTCAGCTTTGTATTGTTCCTTAGTTTTTGGCATTGTGGTTGCTACTATGGCAACAGACATATCCTCCTCTTAAGCATGTTAATTTTTAAATGTTCTAAAATAGCCTACAGCCATCTAGAACCCACCACCTGGAAATTTATGTTCTCCAGTCGTATTTGTTTAATCTTTTCTAGAGTGAAAATTGAATACTTTGATTTTCTAAAAATATGTCAGTTAGGTCAAATGTCATACATGATACATGGTTGGGCAATATTGACTGAGTAGGCAGATTTTCCTGCAGGTGGTTGCCATTTCTTTCCACGGTAGACTGGATGCCAACCGTGACTATAGGACCAAGTCTGTTCAACCCATAACCGGTGGGAGAAAAGATGGATTCACACCCTTTCAAATGGTATTTACACATTAAGTGAATTTAACAGACCTGGCTGGAATTCAAACTTGAAAAATGTATCCTTTATAATTTTGTATAAGTACTGAAATGTTGAAGACTTGAACAAAACGTCAGCTAAATTCTACATGCATGGGGTAAATAATGCAATAAACTGTTTTTTGCAGCATGTATTAAATAATTTATTTTTACATTTGTGTGTAGCTTCCACTTCTTTTTTCTTCACACACACCTCATTCATCTACACACAAATATGCACACATGCAAGGGTGCTGAAAAGTTATCATGATAACCAAGGCTCTCCATACACACATACAAAAAAAGAAATCTGTTTTTTTTTGTTTTTTTTAATTTGGTCAGGTTCAGGCAAGTGGTGGAGGTTGTGAACCTTTCATCATCACATTGTAAAATATGCCAATGGTGTAATAATGTTACTACTAAAATTAAAATAACCAAGCGTAACATGTAGGTCATATTCATTTATAAGAAGAGAAAGAAGGTTATCTGGCAAGTTTACTTTTCGTAGAATATCATTTACTCACCATAGAGAATTTATTTGCCTTCTTTCAGCATGGCTGCCTTCTTAATTCTTATTTTTTTATTGTTCTCTCTCCTTAATAATTTTTTTTTCTCATATTCTCTCACACTCAATAAACTCTTGTATCTTAGTGGCTTTATTGCCTTGCTTGCAATGAAATAATTTTTATAAAAATACTAACAATAAATATATGTAATGTTGATTTGTCTGGTAGCTTGATTGTTTACCCAAATGCTAAAGACTACCAATAATTGTACACTGACTAATTCTATCATACTGTAATCTTAAATGTGCATGTTAATTAGTGGGGTTATATAACATCAAATAAGTTACTTAATATATTCTTTTCATTCTGTTCCTTTCAGCCCTTGCTGCTGCAATCACATGTGCTTCTGTAGCCCTGGCCTATGCTGGTATTGAGATGTATGATCTTGTATTGAGTGCCTCTCTGGTAAGTAGAATTCTTTCTATCAGGTGAAGCTTGTGGCATTATATTAAGATGTAAATTTGAGATCTCAATTTCCAGTGTTCTCTCTATGGCTCTGTTATTAGCTTCAGAATTCAAAAGATTTATTTTGTTTATTTGATATTGTGTCATTTTTTTTTCCTGGCTATTTGTTGTTGAGTCTTTTTCCCTTGACTCTAGGTAGAGGATTACAGAACAAGAGACATAGTTTATGTAGATATATTGGGAAGATAACAGTTGACACTAGACTTGATCAGGTTAATCATTGTAATGATCAGGTTAATCATTGTAATGATCAGGGAAGCATCCTCTTGAGAGTCAGTTTCACAGAGCAGTAGTTCATGAGAAGCTGCTCAAGTGAAACTTAAATCTTTTCCAAAGGATAGTCTTGGGTATCATGATAGACTACATTGTGCAGCAAGGCCTCTCATCAAATGATTTGAGGTTTTGTGGAGCATCGAACCACCTTTCCATTGCTGTTAAGGTCCAAGCTATGGGTAAATAGTGAACCCCCTAATACTAGAAAATTTTAAAAATAGATTTTTATAGTAAAAATACCAGCAATATATTTTTATTAAAAAAAAAAAAAAAAGACCAAAAATATATTTTAAGAGTTAAAATGACGAACAATACATTTTAGAGTAAAATTGTAGATGTGGCATACATTGTCAAAATCATAATTTCATAAAAAATTACCAACAATACATTTTTATAGTAAAATTACCAGCAATACATTTTTGAAGCAAAATGACCATCAGTACATTTTATAATAAAATTGAAGACATTGTCAAAAAACAACCATCACCACTGGAATACGAAGGGAATGAGAGTGGTTCACTACAATATGCATAGCATGGCAGGTCTTAGCTGTGAAGGTAAGAACTGTTGGATCTAAGGAATGCAATTCATTTGAATCCATGGATAGAGCAGTGAGACGTTCTCAATATTTCATCTGCAAGAAAGGGGCTGTGGGGTGGAAAATAATTTGTCACGCACAAGGACACAGTCATGCGTTTGGATTCTATCAAGACTGGAAAGTGAAGATTCAGCAGCTCCTGCCCAGATATGGCAGCAGTTCTCTATTTTCTGCCTGACTTGGCACTTGCAAAAGTAGAGGATAGCACAAAGACTCAAGCACATATTGGAGTGGTACAGGGAACTGACCATTTTTCCAGCATCTTTAGCAGTGGATCATGTTTATGAGTTTCACTTGAGGTCTGAGTTGAGTTTAAGTCTCAATAGGTACTCAAGGCACAGGGCCTCCATCAGGGAACTTATGTACATCGCGATTGGCGATAGTTCTGAATCTGATTGGTGATGATGGAATGTTGAGTCTTTTCCCCCTATTTGAAGTTGAATCTTTTTTTGTCTATTTGACTTTGAGATTTTTCTTTTTATTTTGTTTAATTGAAGTCGAGTCAGAAAATTAGATTCTACATTGGGCACTATGTGAAGATTGATTTCTGTTTATCACCATGTCTTGATTTTCCATGCGTTAGACGCCTAAATACAGTTCATAAAATTTGGGTTATCAAAATTTGTTTAGCCGATTTGCAAAATTCCCATTTATTCCCATGAAGATGGACTAAAAAAATACTGAACTATTTTTTTTCTAATTAATAACATTTATTTCCTACTCATAAATTCTTGTCAGCTGTCATAGTGTTGTAATGGAATCTCCCACACTCCCTATCACCTATGTAGACTAACTATATCAGTAGCTATATATAGTGAGCACAGGATATATTTGGGGACCTGCTTTGGGAATTACTAGCTTGCCACCTGATTCCCTGTCTTTCAGTAGTCTATTCTCTTTTACAATAAATCTCTCTTTCTTTCATCTATGCCCGTGTTGCTGTTCCTTCTCTCAAGTACCACTTTTGTCTGTAACCTTCTTTAAGGATAGAACACAAACAATCCAAATTATAAGCTGGGTCTATTGAAATTATTTCCTTGTATATTTTTTTAAGTTTATTTAATACACTACTCTCAGTTAATTGGCAGTCATCCTTACTTTTTGAAAGAAAGGTTACTGAATGATAGTGATCGGGTTACCATCTACTTTACATTTTAAAGCTTTAGAATTAACAAACTGAATGTAGTCCACTTCAAGGATTCATTTCCATGGACAAGTTATCACCTTTAAAAAGCTTAAGCAAGTTTTTTTTTTTTTTTTTTTTTCCAGTGGATTTAAGGTCCAGTTCAAAATATTGCCTCAAAATAATCATTACTTAAATGTTTCACCTGCTGCCATAATATTTAAAATAAAAGACTCAGCTGAATAAAACTGATAATTAAATATGTCGTATATACACACATATCATGCACTTTTGAAGAGCTAAATTTGAAGCTAATTTTAAGGGGGTTGCATCATACATGAAATATAAAATTAGTGTATGCACTCCTGGCCCTAACTACAACATTGACCAAACTATATATCCATTTACTCTAGTTAAATTAGCTTCAATATTAGATCTTCAGAAGTCGTATAATATGCAAGTGTATGTGGCGATGATTATTTTAATAACATATCGGAATAATTGGTAGTTTTATTTTTGTTAATGCTAAATCAGAGCGTATTACAAACATTCGGTTGCCTTTGATTTAGCAAATTTTGAGAAAATTTCTCCGTCAAGCACATCACTTTAGAAATACAGTTTGTCTTCGTTAAGAACTAATAAAGAGGAGGAAAAAAAACGTAGACATGTGGAAGGAATCTGCAATATTCTGTTGATATAAAAACAAGAAATTAAAAAGAAATGATGTCAAAACTTTTTTTTTTTTTTTTTTTTTTTTTTTTTTTTTTGAAGAGAAAAGAAATTAAGTCAAGAGATAAGTTATAAAAAATATGTGTCAAAATTGCATTGCATGAGAAAATAGGATTTGAATTTAGGTTTCATAAAAAATGGACTGTGGTTTAAGTTGTTTTTTTTTTATATATACACAAATGAACATATATCCTGCCCTGATGTCATACAAAGCAATTGACTATAAAAAAAAAAAAAAAAGATACAGAATAATTCCAAAATAGAAAAGAGAAAAACATTGCCACATTTTCATTGGCTTACTGCCATATCATGTTAAAACACTGGTTCCCATACGATTGCTGAAGTTAAGCAACATCAAATGATACCTATACCAGATGCTGTAGGCTTAGATGTGCAGGTGGTATTATGGATAACAATTCGGAATTGAAAATTGAAGAGCTATGTTCCAATTCCAATCTGGTTCATTATATTCACTTACAAGGAAAGTAAGAATTTACCTCTTCGCTCCCTCAGCTATGGGTTAAATAGTAAGATTTTTATCACTAGATTATTATTAATTTCAAAATATTCTTACAATCTAAAAATATTTTCTGGCTCGAGATAACCTGCGAAAGGTTGATCATCTGTAAGCAAAAAAAAAAAAAAAACTAGATCAATCACATCCTCACCGTGTTTCTTCCCTTTTTTTTTTTATATGAACTTGTGATTTTCTTTTGTTCTGATAGTTGGGATTGATAGATATTGAATGAAAGGTTGGTGTGGGAGGGAGGGGAGGATCTACATTGGTGACAGTGAGGGGTGAAAGAGTTTTGTACCGTCCTCAATGTGGGATTATGCAATTGTACAAAGCTCATTTTAGCTGAACATCTAATAAACTTAGTGTAGATATTGATGACCATCTTTAATTGCTGAAATTTCTCTCAGAAATCACTAACAACCACTTCATTAATATATGCAAAAGATATCAGTAACAAATTAAAAGACAAAAAGCTGTGGAGAGCCATGATCATCCATGTCCTGAAGATAAGATAAAGAAAATTTTAGTTTTATATTTTAAGAAATAACTTGGCCATGAAATCTTTTAAATATTTATCAATATATATATATATATATATATATATATATATATATATATATAAAGAACAGTCAGATTAAGAATCGAAGGTTCTTTAACATTTATTTTTTTTTAAGAAATGCTCAATACAACATAGAGCATAATATTTTTATTTAAAAAAAAAAAAACAAAAAAAAAACAGTTCTTTCCGCTGAGTAAGAATTGAATTCACTTACTCAGTCATAACAAGCCATGATAGCAGCTCCCTGTTATGTTATGATGTTGGCCGAAACAATGATAAATAATGGTATTACAATAATTTATTTTTTATAAATTTTACTTCTGTGTTATTTCTTTTCAGAGACTAGCTGGAGACATTGTTCTTCTTGATCCTTCTGAAAATGAGGAATTTAAGCCACAGGTAATATTTCCTCCCAGATGTACAACGGGGAGAAATCTGAACATTTTTTTTTTAAACACACTCCATCCTGTTTGTTTTCAAAAAGGATTTCCTTTGTTGCATCTGAGTGTACTTGTGTCTCGTGTTTCTTACTTGGGTGGGATTTCATTATCAAATGTCTCAAAAAGTGTAGTTGCTAGATGAGGACATTCTGAAAAAGTCGCAGCCTAACCAAAAAGGGATATACTCCTTCCCTACACACCATTTTCAATGTTTGGTTACATTTTTGGAAGTGGATCAGGCTGTGAAATTTTCAGCACCCCCTTGTACAGAGTATGAGGTACAAATTGTCACCATTTTATGTTTTTTTTATTTTGTGCATACATGTTTGTTTTGGATTCTGTTGACTGCATAGAGTATGATAGTCAATTGGGCTCCATCTATGAGAAAAAGAGGATCATGATGCAATTCACTCCACCAGAGATTTTGGTAATGATATGCTGTACTGCTTGGCATTCACACTGGAAGCGTCAATACAAACACTTCAGAGTGTTTGGGTGTCAATCTGAGGACAGTGCAGAGGATTCGGAAAGAGCTGGATGAGTCTAATTTGTGCTTTCAAAGATATGGCTGCTTGAAAAACTCACTCTGATGAGAAAAAATTCCCAAATTTGTTGGTGAGAGCCTCAGACAAAACAAGAATGTATACATCAAGTGCCATGAGGAGATAATGTTGCCCTGAGTCAAGAAGGTGCAAGACCTTATGTCTCGCAACAGGACGCTGCACCATGCCACACAATCAGGCGAACCCCGTCATGGCTGTCAAACAATTTCTGTAACCACATCCCTCCTTACATCCAGCCTCCTAACTCCCCAGATTGCAAACCCCTTGATTATTATGTGTGGGGCACAGTTGAGCAAGAGACCAATAAAACTCCTTGTAACACCAAAGATGAACTGAAGGCAAGGATTATAGCTGCATTCCCTAACTTAAAGTAGGAGACTGTCCAGAAGAGATGCAAGAGATTCCAAAGTTGTCTGGAGGCCATGGTTGAAGCCAATGGCGATTTTATTGAATAAATTTACTCTTTACTATTTCAAAATATTTTTTGTGTAATTTTGGTAAATATATCTGTTGTTGCTGTTATTTTCATTTTTGCATCCTTTAGACGACAATTTATCTATCTCACCCTGTATATACCATTATGTGGATGTATGTTAATGTATTGGATAGTGGCTTGGTGTGCAGAGTTCAAATTCCAGTCAAGTTCATTACATTGACTGATATAGCCATGTATTTTGTTGATACATGGCTTGGATTAATCTCACACAAAGCAAGGTGGGTCCTGCCTGACAGAAAATTTGTCATAATAATTTGAGGCAAGATATTTTCAAGGCCAGATACTTTTCCTCACACCCAACATTGACACTCACAGTAGTCCAAGTACTTTTACTTTTATTGAACACCTGTTCCCATATGATAACTGAAGTTAAGCAATGTCAATACTGGTCAGTACCTAAATGGGTGACCACTTGGGAACACCAGGTGCTGTAAGCTTGGACCTGCACATGGTGTAATGAATAATGGCCTGGAATTGTTGATCGGAGAGCCATGTTTCAATTTTAGTTGACTTTGTTATATTCATACATTCCAATACACTTATAGAAATTCATCTCTTCTCTCCCCAGCTATGGGTTAATTAGTAGTGTAAGACTCGTATCACTAAATCATTATTATCTAATAATAAAAAAATTCTTATCTAAAAATATTTTCTGCCTTTAAATAACCTACAAAAGGTTGATAAACCCTAAAAAAATGGATCAATCAGTCACTCCTTGAAATGGTTCAATAGTGTGTCTTGTACTTGATGATGAACAAATATTAAGTTGAGAACCATTTTAATGTTGCAGTGACTAATGGTGAAGTTTAGACGCTATACAAAATTTATGGAGTGGGTGAGTCTGATTCTTTCAGGAGTTGTATTTTCCTTTTGTACTGCCATTTCTCATGCTGCAAGCTTAGAATTTTCTTCATTAAGCAGTGCTTGCATGTCGATTGAAATCTGCCATGAAGAACTGAGGGAATTTTTGAGGATGAGATTCCTTAGTGGAAACTGAATAAACCATTGTTGGCATTTCCAGATAATAAAGATTTAATTTCTAAAGACAGTGAAAATATTCCTCACCACATCTGAAGCCAAATAAGCCATTTTGAAGTTGTAAAGCCATCAATGTTTCAATTGGGGTTGGTCCTCTTCACTCATTTTCATGGGACATCTGAATTCAATAATTATTCTACTTGACATTAAATATTCCTGAAGGAACAGTGAAATGATCAAAGGCATAAAATTATATGCATAACCTTGTGTTATATAACCAAAAGTGTCTCCACAGTAAAACAAGTAACAAGGTTTTTCAAGCTAATGGGCCCCTGGGCCAGGTTGTGCAGACTTAGACTCAGACATTGGGTGAGAAATATTTAAACAATCCTTAGTGTGAATAAGGCAAGATGCTCTTAGGCAGAAATTGTAGGACAAGGACAATCTACTCGTTGGAGATTGAATAAAATGTTCAGTTTGAAATTACCTGGAGCTTATCCAGATTGACAAGCAGGACAGCTGAAACAATAGGATGAAAACAACAAAGATGATGATAATAATTCTCTTGATTCAGTACTTAATAATGTTTTAACAAAAGTTTTGCTTAATTTTACTATGATGTCGTATATTTTTTTTTTAATTTCTAGATGGATCTGCAGGTGAATAATGGAAGCCTGACTGTAGGGTACATGCCTTCTTTGAACCAAATCTCAGCACTCACCTCGAGTGGAGAGTGTCAGCTTGATGTTCTTACAAAGGTAATATCAATTAAAAAGTTTGTATTCTATGTAAGACTGGGAAGGTGAAATGGAAGATGTTGGGGTGTAGCGTAACCGTGCAGAATAGCAAGTTGAGTTGCATTCACTTTCACATAAATGCTTTTGGGAAAGTCCTCTCTGGCATCGTGTGGCAAGCAAGGAAAGAAAATTCTGAATTCCAAAACCTTGTAGAATTTGGCTACTAACATTTTTGCCTCAATCATTTCTAATATTTGTGCTTCTTCATACGTTTTGTTTAATGCAAGAGGATGCTGAAGATTTTTCGACCTGACCCACATCCCAAAATTAATGTATTCAGAACCTGTATATAAAACACAGAAAAAGTGATTCAGAATTTTATTTATGCAATTATATAAAATATATTTTCTTTTCATTTTGAAATCCTTTCTTCTTTTGATGAAGCTTTTTAATGGCAACCATATGAATGAGAATTTGAGAGAATATAATAAACATCTGAAACGTAATTGAGGCATTTTCGTTTAGACATTAAAACTCATAAAGAGTTTAATAATAACTGATCTAATAAAAGCTGACATATTAAAAATCTATTCATAGCTTAAAAAAAAAAAAAGAAAAAAAAAAGAGGGTTAATCAAAAATATGTATTAGCATAAATTGGTAATACTGAAATAATAACAATTAAAAACGACTGGTACACAGAAATGCCCTATCTGTGTGTAACGTGGATAGATGGGGTGATTGTGAGATTTCTGGTACTCCTGCTATATATTTTGTCCATGCTCTCAATATTGCTGCCACATATAGTCTGGTGCTATATATTGAAAGATTTTTGATAAAATCCAAAGAAGAATCTGCAATGTTATTGGTCCTGACCTGGTATCATGACTTCAATCACTTTCCCACTACCATAATTTAGCCTTTTTTATAAATATTTTCATGGTAATTGTTCTGATAAACTTTCCTCTTTGGTACTGAGACTTTATGAATTTAAGCACAGTACTAGATTGGTGGCAAGTTCTTGTCATTTTAGGACGGGAATGTCTAGATATAACCAAGAGTTCTATGCTAACAGTTTCTTTTATTGCACTTATTGCTTGTGGAACTCTCTTCTGCCTTCTTGTGGTAATGCAATTCTGCATATCACTGCACCAGCAGGTTGGATGTATGCGAATATGTTGGCGCAAGCTATGTTCCACAGATTTGTCTCAATATTCAGGCCATGAACATCATCAACAAGACAATGCTTTTCAAGATACTTATTGGGTTGGGAAGTAACAGAAAAATAGGATTTCTCACTTAATAGACAATGTCTCCCTTCTCCTATGAGAAAGTAAGCAACTACTTCTGACTGACATTTCACTAAGTTTCAGCCATGAAAAATGAACCCCCCCTAAACACTCACTGCCTAGCCGGTTCACTGACTGCTCATTATATGGATACTGGCTGGTGGACCTACTACTACTTTCATCCATTTGTGTTCCACCAACATGTATGTAAATATTGCCACTATTAAATATTATGAGTGTAAAAAGATAAAAATAAAAAAGGAACAAATATGGTGCTGATAAAGAGCTTATAAGGAAATGGTTAATATTATTGTTACCAATAGAATAAGTAATAATTACTTGGAATCCTTTTTACTGTAATATTTGGAGATTCTGGGTTGATTTCAATATGTTGCATTGCAGCTCACACCAGACACCAAGTTCATTGCTAGGGTGCAGTTTCTTCCAGTCAAACGCTTGTGACTTAAAAATTACTCTTCAGCCAGATTGTTACACATGAGTGAAGAACAAAACAACTACTAGCAGTAAACCAGATTTTATTCTTAGGTAGTAACTTACTGCTATAAGTGAGCAAAATAGAGTTGAGATGTAAGTGAGGTGGGATGTGTGAAGTTCAGTAGCCTGCTTTCCTTTTCGCGGGATGGTCAGTTTTATAGAAAACAATTTTCTTTGTCTTGTCATCTTCGTCTAAAAAAATAATCTTCTTTCCATCATTTTCTCTCAGTTTGAGCTTCTTGCTTTCGTATTTTGAAGTTAACTCTATATCACTTTTGAAACAGGTCCCACTGTTTTTCAACTCAACAAAATAGTTGAGTCATATTATTAGGTTGGTGCACAAATAATGATGTAATAATGTCATTTTTTGACGTATTTTTTAACGTCAAAAAACGACATTATTATGTCATTATTTTTGCACCAACCTAATACTACAAATTTCTATTTACTATTCCATTGGATTCTCATGGGATGCAATGAAAATATCAGAAAATGTTTAGTTCTCAAAATATTATTCAATGTAGCTTTTATTTTTGGAAGATTTTAAACTGATTCTAAAGTTTATCTTCTTTTTTGCTTTTTATTTTATTTTATGTATTTTTTTTATTTTTTTTTTTTTGCAGGCTATAAAACTTTGCATTGAAAACTGCCAGAAGGTATATCCAGTCATCCAACACTGTTTAATGAAATCAAAAAATCTTGAAGAATAAAGTTTTTTTATATTTATTTATCCATGTACAGATTTCTTTATTGAATTGTTTCCTGCTAGCATTAAAAAAATGGCTGCCATACATAAATAATTTTTCAGTTGCATCATTTATATTTTCTGCATGAGCAATCTTAAGATTTTTATCTATACAATTGACTCTATTGCCATATTTAAGAAAGAATTCTGCTTTTTAAATCATTAAAATTAAAAATAGCCAAAGAAAAGTGACACAACCTCTCCCATCGAAAGGAAAAGGAAAATGACGGCCATAATTTGGCAATTGCATTGGTTATATTTTCTGCTTAAGTAATCATTTTTGTTAACATTTTAAATCATTAAAATTAAATATAGCTGATGAAAGCTAATATACCTTAAATTGTTAACAACAACAAAAAATGACAGCCGTATTTAAATAATTTTGCAATTGAATTGGTTATATTTTCTGCATGAATAATCAAGGATTTTTATCTTTAGAATTATTGCATATATCGTAACAAGAATTAATTTTATTTTCTTATGTCATTAAAAGTAAATATATCCTTAAGACAACACAAATAAAAATCAAGATTTTACCAATCTGATCTCCCTCTACCTACCAATGAGATATTCTGTTATGGTAACACATGGCCTGTTTCTGTATTGGCATCAACTAGTACTTATTTTTAATAGAATATCTCATTACTAAGAATGAGAGATCAGGCTACATGACCAATAAATATTTAAAGTTACATTGTGCTTCATATTTGAGAATAGATTGTTATACAAGGTGCGATGGATAAATTGTCGCCTTTTCTTTTTCTTTTTTTAAAAAAAATTTGTGTATGTGCATAATTTTTGATTTTGTCAACTGCACAATATAGTAGAGTCAGTTTGGCACTGTCTGTGAGAAAAAGAGCACTGTGACGCTATTCAGCCTGCCAGAAATTTGGAAATGGTATGCTATACTGCTTGGCATTTTCGCCAGAAGCTTCAATACAAATATTTCAGAGTGTTTAGGTGTCAATCTGAGGACAGTGCAGAGGATTTGGAATGAATTGGATGAGTCTAATGGTGATCATGAAGATGTTTGGGGTGATCACTAGTGATGGCAATGTTATGCCTCCATTCATCTTCCCACTGAGCTTCAGACTCAACATGAAGGCCTACATCAAGTGCTTTGAGGTGATAGTGCTGCCTTGGGTCAAGAGGGTAGCTACTGGAAGACCCTATATCTGGCAACAGGACTATGCGATTTCATTGTATAAGTTTACTCTTTAGTATTTCAAGATATTTTTGTGTAACTTTGGTAAGTTGAAATGGTTAGATACAACCATAAGTTCTATGTTAACAGTTTCTTCTCACTTGTGGAACTCTCTTCCAGCTTCTTGCTTTCCAAATCAACTTTGATCTTCAAAAATTTAAATTCTTTTATTGTTCACGGTCCTTAATAAAGATTTATTTTTTCTCATTCTTTTACACTCACTAACTCCCTTGGGTATTAGTGACATTATTGCCTTGCTTGGGATGAAATCATTAAAAAAAACTGGGATTGGCAGTCTGATGATGACCATGTTTATCACTTTGATATTCTTTCAGAAATGAATGCTGTCAACTTTGCATTCGAACTGTCCCATTGCTATCTTAACATAATCTTCTTAGATATCGTTGTACAATGAAATGAAAGAGAATAATTTTTGGCATGATAAATGCAAGAAAAGAATACTCTGTTTAATGTATGTAACATTAATGTAGTGTTGAATCAAAATCAACTTGTATTGTCTAATGGCATCTCATACATTCACATATTACATCGAAAGTTTTTTTTTTTCTTCTCTGCTTTCAATCCCGATTCCTATCATGTCTAAGCAGCTTATCTTTTCCAGACAGTTGCGCATAATCAAGTCTTGTTTGCTCGTTTTTTGTTTTTTTTAAACATTGTGACCAAATTATTCTCCACCAAGAGTGGTGGTGGGGATGGGCTCTATTCCAAAATCATACAAAAGAATCAATGTTAGGGATAGCTAGGACAAAGAGTAAAATGTTTTTGTGTGACACGTTTCACCCTTTAGAACTTCATCACACAAAAACTTCATGGTATCACATGAAAACATTTTCCACTTTGCCATAGATTTCCCTAAAATTGTTCTTGAGATATAAAAATTTATATATTGTCCTTTTCACACACACACTTATATATATATATATATATATATATTAACGATAACAAATCCATTGGTATATAATCCAAGTGGATTGTAGTAATATAAAATATTAAAACTGATCCACAAAAAGAACACAGTGTATTAGTACAGAGCAATATAATAAACATTAAAATCCAAAATTACCTCTTAGGGTGAATAGCCTATTTTGGCAGACGAGGATATCGGTCATCTATCTCATCAACTCCGGTGTGGTCTAAAAAAAAATCTAATCTTATCCCTAGTGGATTTATCAAGGAGATGATTTTGTAATAATATCGGCCTCTGAAGCTGGACCTAGCGTGCAGCACTGTTAGGAAACGCTTCAAAAAATACCGCAGGTTAACCCAATCCGTGTGAGTGAAATTAGGCAGACAGAATTGTTTGGGGTCTGTCTATGGTTGCGTTGGCACAAAGTAGCAAGTCATCGTGACCGGGTGTTTCAGCGTACTGACCTCAAAAATTCAAAAACTGTTTATGCATTATCTAGTTGCAGTATAAATGTCAGGTTTGCTCTGTGTGTGCTGAAGAAACACAAATGTTCCTGGGCGGGCGTCTACAACAGGGATTAGCTAGCCATCCTCGCAGAGTGGCATACTAGATATTACTTCATATTCTCAGTTGTTAGCTTTCTGCCTTAATTATGACTTAACAATCTACCCCCCCCCTAATTTATTAAAGTGTTTGGAGTACTGAGTGCAAAAGAAACCCGATTAAGACTGGATATTATAACAGCAAAAATGTAAATATGACAATATGGGTCTACTTGAGAAAGGCATTTTATATAGTTTTGTTCTCATAAATTTCTATTCTCACCATAACAACAAGATAAAAACCGGAATAGTTATCGAATTCTGTTTAAGAGTACTCATAATTACTGAATATTTTCACGATAAAGAGAAATACTTTTAAGCTCCTCAATACCCTAAATATTTAATATCCAACGCAGAACAAAGCTCGTCAAATATTTCAAAATCAAAGACAGAAACATTCAAATAAATCCAACGAAACGAGACAGATTAAATACCAACTCTATCACAACTATAATTAAAAAGGATTTATCTAAGCTTGATTGATTAATTTGTTTAATGACATATCAACTCGTTATGAGCCATTTAATACCGAAATGTTATTTTCTTGGGAGTTTTGAAGTAATAAAAATATAATATATCCTATTCTGCTTTCACAGATGAATACAGAGTAGATAATACCCATGTTTGTGTGGACATGATTACCAGAGGCGGTGATATGTGTGTTTTATGTTGTAGCTTTGCGAAAGTTATATTTTGGAATAGTTTGAATTGTAGGATATATGGATTAATGTCACGAAAGAGTTCTTTCATATTGGTTAAGTAGTTGGTTGGTTTATTTTGTTTAGCAGCATATCAACCACAATGGGTTAATTAATAGCAAAATCTAAATATTTTGAATACAATTTTATGGCTTCAACTAAATATATGTTGATCCCAAATGTATGCCTTCAACTACAGATAAAATGTATTGTTGGTCATTTTGATATAAAACGTATTCTTGATAATTCTACTATAAAATGCATTGCTGGTCATTTTGATTTAAATATGTATTGTTTATTTTATTATAAATATCTTTTTGGTCTTTTTTATATAAAAATCTATTGCTGGTATTTTTACTATAAAAAGTATTTTTATATTAGGTTGGTGCAAAAATAATGACGTAATAATGTCGTTTTTTGACGTTAAAAAATACGTCAAAAAACGACGTTATCACGTCATTATTTTTGCACCAACCTAATACTTTCATAGAGATTTTTTTGTTTGTTTGTTTGTTTGGGGGTTCACTATTTTGCCATAGCTGGGATCCTAACAGGTGCACCTGGGTCAGGGTGAACCTGGGAACAACAGCAGTTAAGCAGTGGTTCCACGCTCCTCAAAATCACCAATCTCCCGATCAGAGGCCTTGATGTCGAATGTAGGTTATTGCCATATTAGTGATTAATCTAAGCTTGACATCAAATTTAATACAAACACTTCTAAAACAAGAAGAGACTTAACTAATACAAAACAAAATGATAATAAGCTAAAACTTGAAGGAAGAATTTAGACTATTATTTATATAATAAATGTGAATTTTAGTGTGTCACTGTATCACACTTATTCAACTTTACTCCTAGAGGCCGCAACCTAATATCTTATATCATTTTGGAATCAGGCCAACTCTGTGAACAAATTAAATTCCGGGTCAGATAGCGGCCTGCAATCCTGAAATTTTGGATCCTCAAGTTTCCATTACTGCGATTGTTTTCGGATTCTATCATCTTGGCTTCAACTGATAAAAACAATTAAAGGGACACAACTATCTAACTTTCAGTAGCTTATGTTCAAATGAAAAAATTACTGTTTATAAATAAAATTGTCTGTGTTTACAGCATTATTCCCAAAGGCCGTGGCCGAACATATACCATTTTAGAATCAGGCCGACTTTGTGAGTAAATTAAAAATATTCCGGGCCGGATCCGCAATCCTGAAATTTTGGATTTCCAAGTTTTCATCACAGCGATTGTCTTTGGAGATTTTTTTTTTTTTTTTTTTTTTGCGTTATTTTTTCTGATGAATTTTTTGTACAACAACAAATTTTATAACTTGGGAATAATCGAAATTAATTGCAAAATCCAGCAAAAGTGACTCATGAAATAAAAATAATTGTTTGTATGGAAAGTAAGAACCTACGTACATCAAATTGTCTTTAAATTAAGTATGCAGAATAATTACTTAAATGAACTTTTACAAGTAAGCTTAAATATTCAATCTTGATTTCTTCTGTAGTTTATTGTTGCCTATCGCATCTACCTCTTCCTACCTATTATGATGAAGGCCCAATCAAGAGCCGACAGCAAGAGCTAGCTTAAATGCCGCCCGATAGGGCCGCTTTTAAGTTAGTCAGTAATAATTATCACAAAGAATACATAGAAGAAACCTCAAGGAATTAAGATAAAAAGATTATATAAATACAAAAGAGATTTTTTGCAAAACAACACACGCAATGCATTAGCTACTCACTGTAATCAGTCTGACCATAATTTGGATTTTTAAAAGTGCTCCAGAGAAGAAAATTTATTAAGGTGAAAATGTATAGAAAGTGCTTTGATCACTAGACCACCCACAATAAATTTGCGTCTAGGTCCTTGTAATATTCCACCTTTTTTGACAGGACTTCTATTATCACAATGTGCGATACTTAATAATAAAAGGGATAAAAACTAAAGCAAAAAAAAATCTCGTTAGAAACAAAGAAAGGAGTACTTAATCCGACCGGCTTGAGTCTTTCATGTCGATTAACAAACAGAGCATGTAAAGGGCACACTTAAAAAATGCAATTTCATGCTTTTCCAAAAGATGGCAACAGCGCTGTGTGGCCGCCCGCTAGCGGTGTGATTCTGACCTTAGACTTTTCCAGACAATTACTAAAACCACTGCCTTTGAACCAGACCACTGTCTTTGAATCAGACCTGGCCTACATACTGCAGCCCAGATCTCGGTATCATTCTTCACATTAGTACAGGCAGGCTATTTGTTTTGGTCATCTGAGATGAATAAATTCTAAAATCTTAGTGAATTAAATCAGTTATAAATATAGTTGGACACTTAGACATGTATCACTTTATGTTTTCTACTTCTGAATAAGATGAATGTTGGTGTTATGTTCCTGTTCATGGGTTCTTAACTTAAAAGTTGATAGACAACATTAATTACCAAAATATGTAATGTTTAAGATTAACCTCAGATATATTATAGCTTCCTGGAAGTTCTATTTTCTCCAGACATATTTTACTTCATCTTATATGAGCTTCAGATATGACAGGCTGAGTGATTTTGGTAAGAACTGTTTAAATCTATTTCTTATCCATTTGAAGAAATGAAAATATACCATTTGTAATAAAATTTCCATAACATAGTTCATTTGTATTTAATTTTAATGGTTCAAAGAAAGCCAAGCAGAATGGTTGGCCCTCACGCATATTCATCTCATGAAATCTGGCTCTCTTTTTACAAAAAATTTGGACACGCCTGATGTAATCTGTCTACTGTATTAAATTGGTTTCTAGGATCAATGATTAAAAATGGCTTTGAGCGAGTGAAGCCTGGGGTGCTGACAAATATCACCCTTCTTTGAACATTGTGAACTGGCGCTACAGAATCAAAAACAAAAAGGACTATACCAAATAACAGAAACGAAAGGAGTTTCAACTAGCAATAGCTAAAACGGATATCACATGTAACTCGAAGAGAAAATAATGACATAATGAAGATGTTGATGTTCCACACGACTCCAAACAAAAGGTTAGGAAAGAAAGTATCATCAATAGTCGAATTAGCCATAACGGCTACTGCATTTGAGAAAACTATTTTCCTGAAAATTTTCAACCGTTACTATGTGAAGTGCGAAGATGGAAATAAACACCAAGACAGTCAATTATCAAATGACAAAAAATGGTTTCTGAGTCGGAGGATCTGCGCATCCTTCCGGTTAATGAATTAATCCTTTTAAAAATAAATATTTAACGGTCGCGTTTTCGCCGACAATAAAAAAAAAAAAACATGCTTCGTGGTTTCTAAAGAAGTATATAAGTAAAGTTTTTGTCTAACGGCAGAATACAGCGGCCTCTCTGAAATCTTTTTGAGGGTTGGACGGGTCCAACTAACATCAGTTATCCTTATTTTGTTTGTTTTGATATTTTAGTTTTTTTTTTTTTGGGGGGGGGTCATCTCCCTTCTTATTTTATATCATCCATAGATTTTTATGTATTTAAATTTTTAAAAAAATCATGATTTTTTTATGTCATGGAATGCGTTTTTGTAGGTCCCTTGAGTGTATGAGGTATTATGGTATATGGAGTATTGAATGATAACGGACAAGTTCTTTTTGTGAATGTGAAAATTGTAACGAGTGAATGGGTCGTGAATCGGATTAGCTAGGTATAGGATAGCAATGACGACTAGCCTCACCACCCCCCTTTCGACCTTGTGCCCCAATTGCATATTTTATGCAATAAATCGAGTAAGGAAATAGAGACGGCAACATACGGCTGCAGTTCAGGACGGCCGGCGCGGCTTAAAAGAGATTCCTTTATTTATTCACCCGTCTTTCTCACCAAACTACGGGACACTTACACTTCCCTCTTCATTTACTCTCTTGCCTCTCTTTTTCACACGTACACGCAAGAAAATCACATTACATTTCATCTTAGCAAACAACTACAAACAAAGAACTTTAACACAAGCTGAGAAAAATTTAGTTGTAAAAACAGGAAAAAACAATATATATATATATATATATATATATATATATATATATATATATATTAAAAAAAAAACTTTCCCATCTTTTTGTTGTCTTTATTCAAATTCGCAACAGGTATTACAAACGGCTCGATTACTGAATGCTAAATGTTTCCTTATAAGGAAACAGCTAATATTATCATTGCAACCTGCATGTGTCTGCGTGTTTTGTTTTTTAAGAAAAGATTTTCAATAGTTAGTCACCATTTATTGAAAAAGATTCCGGTGTACATGCTTTACAGCTAGCAACCCTTTCTTGGTAGTTGGGATGAAAAAAATAAGCTTGTATATATCCAATCGTGGCCAAAAGTCGGCATAAACAGATTCGTAAATACGTAACAGGTTTCACGGATTGAATGAATCTAGAGATATTATTAGGTTATCGCACATGAAATGACGCATTTTTTGAGTGAGTGTTGATCCGGTCGTCTAGCGAAGTAACCTCCTTCGTATACATATATATATATATATATATATATATATATATATATATAGTCATCCACAGACAGACTGTTTCGCTGTATCACACCTCATCAGTGTGACTAGACGTCCGGTTGCCTCTAGCTAGAATCGAAACCCGACTGAATTGGTATCAAGGCGCATGGCAAGGATGAAGGTGAATTTAAGCGTATTTATTTTTAGATAAACACACAGTGACTGAGAGGACTCGATTCGATTTACCGAAGAGTCTTGCATTATTAGTTATTAATAATAGTCACTGTTTACAAGCCCACACTTCCTCCCCAGAGAGCTCAACCGAAATAAATTTTTCAGGAGCATATATATATATATATATATATATATATATATATATATATATATATATATATATATATATATAATTTTGACTTATTCCTGACACTTTGCCGATAATTTTTATTTCAGTATAGTGTTACTCATAAGCCCAATGAAAATGATTACAATGTCGAGTAATCTTACTATGAGTACAAACTGGGTCATTCTACCTCTGAAGCATTTCGGGATATCAAGGCAGCCTTTGGTAATGGTATTGTTGAAATCAGAACTGTACAGAGATGGTTTCATAAGCTTTGTTCGAGAGATTATAGTCTTGAAAATAAACCAAAGGGAATACCACGATTGGTTAACGGACATGATCAATTGAATGATTTTGGTTGATCAAAATACGAGAACTACAGTCCGAAAACTTGCATCTGAACTCGAAACATCTCGTCAACTGTTTCTCGGCACTTGAAAGCAACTGGAAAAGTAAATAAATTGGATAGGTTTGTTCCGCATGAACTGAATGAGACTCAAAAAACGTCGCTTTGAGGTGTGCTCTCTGTTGGTTTCCCGACGAGAAAAAGGAAAATTTTGGATCGAATCATAACATGCGATGAGAAATGGATACTCTTTGACAGCAGTAAAAAGGTAGGCCAGTGGTTAGATGCGAGCAAATCACCAAAGCAATACCTAAAAACTCTATTGCACCCTAAAAAGTTAATGGCTATTGTATGGTGGTCTTTCAAAGGGGTTATTCATTATTCACTCTTGCCACAAGAGAAAACAATAACAGCAACCTCGTATTGTGGAGAGATTGAGTGTATTCACGAAAAAGTAAAAACAAAAAAACAAACATCTTAGACTTTTAAATAGGGACTGCCCAATTTTGCTGCACGACAACGCACGGCTGCACGCTTCTCAAACAACTGTCCAAAAGGCTGCAGAGCCTGTATTATGAAATTTTGCCTCATCCTCCATATCCACCTGATATCTCTCCTACTGACTATCACTTATTTCAACATTTTGAACTTTCCATACGCAATAAAACATTCTTCAATAAGGAAGCGGTAATCGAAGCATTTGAACTGTTGATGAGAATTTTTTAAAGATGGGTTCAAGAATTTAGAGATACGTTGGAGAATAATCATTCATCAATATGGTGCTTATTTCAACTAAATGAATTAGTTATTTAACATTTCAGAAGCGTTTTATTTATTTCTTATAAAGTGCGCGATTTCATGTGTGATAACCTAATATAATAAAAGAGAGAAATTAAGTTAACATTTAATTGGAAGTCAAAAGATAGCAAATGTATTTGAGAGAGACCACCGGTAGACCATGAAGATAACGAGAGAAAACAAGATAACAAGGCACAAAAACAAAAATGACAAAAAAAAAAAGGACTTTTTTTGTTGTTGTTACAATGAGGGGTTCTGTTGGCATTACAATGAGGACAAGCAGACCTCAAGTTACTGAACGTGAGAGACGTTTGTTATTTACTTACGTGCTATTAGGATGGAGACATAGTTTTACGCCGGATTAGGCTGATGGCAAATGATCATTGGAAGAGCATAGCTTGCATTCTTCCTTATATCTCTACCCCCCCCCCCGAAAACGGTATTTCAAGAAGTTAACTAATTCATTTACAGTCGAACGAGATAAGCTTTATCAGACCTACGAATTTATACAAAACCTTATTAAGCAAATAAATGTCAAACTGAAAAAGTTCCGAGTAACGCGTATCGTCCTCTAGGACTTCAGATTAAAGTAATGTTTTATGTCTATGGACTTATATATGCGTAGGAAGGAAAGGGGGTCTGTTATAGATCTGAACCAACAGGAAACGCTGGAGATGTTGGAACGCTGATATTTTAAAATTTATTTTTTTGTTGTTGTTCAGATGTCTCTGGGCATGTAGCCTAACTGATTTCATGAGGTGAATATGCGTGAGGGCCAACCATTCTGCTTGGCTTTCTTTGAACCATTAAAATTAAATACAAATGAACTATGTTATGGAAATTTTATTACAAATGGTATATTTTCATTTCTTCAAATGGATAAGAAATAGATTTAAACAGTTCTTTCCAAAATCACTCAGCCTGTCATATCTGAAGCTCATATAAGATGAAGTAAAATATGTCTGGAGAAAATAGAACTTCCAGGAAGCTATAATATATCTGAGGTTAATCTTAAGCATTACATATTTTTGGTAATTAATGTTGTCTATCAACTTTTAAGTTAAGAACCCATGAATAGGAACATAACACCAACATTCATCTTATTAAGAAGTAGAAAACATAAAGTGATACATGTCTAAGAGTCCAACTATATTTATAACTGATTTAATTCACTAAGATTTTAGAATTTATTCATCTCAGATGACCAAAACAAATAGCCTGCCTGTACTAATGTGAAGAATGATACCGAGATCTGGGCTGCAGTATGTAGGCCAGGTCTGATTCAAAGACAGTGGTCTGGTTCAAAGGCAGTGGTTTTAGAAATTGTCTGGAAAAGTCTAAGGTCAGAGTCACACCGCTAGAGGGCGGCCACACAGCGCTGTTGCCATCTTTTGGAAAAGCATGAAATTGCATTTTTTAAATGTATCCTTTACATACTCTGATTGTTAATCCATGCGAAAGACTCAAGCTTGTCGGGCCACAGTTATTGGCCTGCAATGTAGATCAGCTTTAAAAAAGGACTCGTAACTGGAAAAACCGAATGAAAAAAGAATGTTAACAACAAATACTTTTTTACACCCAAACCCAGTTCTGCGGAATCAGAATCAACATTGAGTTTAAGTAAGCGAATGAGCCAATTGGCATGCAGATTTAAATTTGAGCCAAGTGCCATGCAGATTTAAATTTTTCCCATTTGTGACGAATTCAGCTATCGATTTTTTTGCATGCTAGCATTCTAGTTAACATTCGTGTCAGTCAGCTGTTGGCTCTCATGCTGGCCAGTAGAATCTTCCTGCCTATTCGTGGCAGCCAACTATTGGCTCTCACTCTGGCCAGTAGAAAATGGCCGCAAACTACATGAAAACTGCCGTAGAAGCATGAAAAAATCGATTATTTCCACTATCGACGGGAGTTGGGAAATGCAATGTCGGTGTTGGCCTTCCCGCTAACTTGGAGCATGTGCACGTAAATTTTGGTGCAAATCCGTCGAAAATTGCGGCCGTGCATTCGTTACCCACACACACACATCCTGCCTTTTATAGATAGAGATGATTATATCATGTACCTCGCGAGTTCCTTTTTTGAGGGACCAAATTACGATAGCCTAACCTCTTTGCCTCTATCTCTTTATTCCATCTTCTAGTTAAATAAGTTAAAAAACTAAAGGAGAATTATAAAAGTATCTTTAGTAACGCTATACTAGTTGCGTAAACGAGTACAGCCATAAACAACCAAACGAGAAACAGTTAAACATCTTATAAACGTCAACAATGGACAAGATGCATATTCGCTATGTTTGTATTTTATAATACGATAGTAATATGTGCATTACGTGCATTATTATTGGATACAGTTAAATAAAACATCAGTTTTATCAAAATTAGGTTTTAAATACAGCTGTACTTTTTAACTGCAGTAAATGGATATATAGTTTGGTCAACGGCGTAGCCAAGGTCAGCAGTACATATGCTGATTTTATATCTCGTGTATGATGCGACCCCCTTAAAATTAGCTTCAAAATTATGTGTTCAAAAGTCGAATGATACGCGAGGATATACGGTATAAATTCTTTTTCGGATTGAGGAATCGGAGAGCCGAGTTGGAATTCCAGTCGTATCCATTTCATTCACTTACGTGCTATTATCCTTGGGAAACGTATGAATCCTCTTCTTCTCTCCCCAGCGATGGGTGAATAGCAGGACAGACCGGGTTCTATATCCTTGGATGCCAACTTGTCTACCGCAGAAAGAAATGACAACCTACTGCGGGAAAAAATCTGCCTCGCCAATCATGTATCGAAAGATACATGATAGCCTAAACGTGTATCACGCATGGCACATAACTGACCGATATCAGAGTAAATTAATTGATTGATTCATTTTCTGCGGTTTATCAACCCTTTGTAGGTTATTTAAAGCCACAAAATGTTTTTATATTGCATGAATCTCTTTTTTATAGATAATAATGGTTTAGTGATACTAGTGTTGCTAATTAACCCATAGCTGTGGGGAGAAGAGGTATATTCATCTTTCCCAAACTTATTTGCTATAAGTGAATATAATGAACGGGACGGAATTGGAACTTTTGTGTCAGCTCCACTATCTTACCAAATGAGCAATAGTGAGAAGAAAGAGATCATTCAGGCCTTCAGTACCAACATTCATACTCTGGTTTCCATCGTCACAGTTCATTCAAGAACCATCAAAAGAACGGTGAATTAGTTTAAAAAGAGGGAACAGAATAGAAGAAAACTGGATCAGGTGGTCACAATAGGAAGAGGAATCATCATTGTCAGTTAGAGCTAAAGAGATCAATTAGAAAAGATCCAACTCAATTCATAAGACATTTGGCACATGAGAAAAGAGTTTTGGCTATGACAGTCCAAACAGCAGTGAAAAAGACCTGAAAATGAAATCGTACGTGAAACCTGTGAGGCACCTTTTTACTCCAGGACAGAAAGTTAGAAGGTTAGAGAGGGCGTAGATCATCTTGAATAAGTTGGAAAATGATCCTGAAATTATATATATATATATATATATATATATATATTTGAATTTTATTTCAATCTTTCATAAACTTCCGATCCTTAGCTATGATTGATTAATGATGAATATGTCATTTTCATTTATGATCGATTTTCTCACGTTTCTTCTGTTAAGCTTAGAGAGTAATCATACATTTTTATTACTCAAAGTAGAGTCCAATAGTGTTATAAAAACCTCGGAGAATTCCAGTAAGATATATTTAATCATTTCTAAGATACAACGATTTCCCAGCTTAATCTAACACATGGACAATTTTGCTGTTACACGTTTGGGACAATTTTGCTGTTACACCCAGTATATGAACATAAATGGGACCTTTTACGAAACACCACATTCAATGCATTACTCAATCATCGTAATAAATCTGAACATTTCACCTTTCTTAACACAACTGCTGCTATTACAATGGAATATTTTTTAATTATTTCAACCCAAGCAAGGCAATAAAGCCACTAAGACGCAAAGGGTTATTGCATGTTAGTGAATAAGAGAGAAAAAACGCTATTAAGGAGAGAACAATAAAATAACAAGAACTCGGAAGACAGAAGATAACGATTGACGTTGCATTTAAATTTTTGAAGATCAAATATGACTGGGAAGCAAGAAACCGGAAGTGAGTTCCACAAGCGAGCAGTGTGATAGAAGGAACTGTTTGCATCTTGTCATTTCAACTGTAAAATGATGAAATCTTTCTGCCAATTTAATATTGCGTTTAAATTCTTAAAGTCTAGATACCATAGAGGAAAGTTCATCCGAACTGTTACCATGAAAAACAACAGCGATAAAAGCAAACAAAAAACAAAAACAAAAAAAAAACAAAAACACAAGCAGTAAGGTGAATGATGTTGGCTACGCTCTACATGTGAAAAAAAATCGCGAAGTGCGCGAAATACATTTCTGTTTGAACGTCCATTTTCGTAACAGGCTTCGATAACTTTAACACGTTGTTTGATTGTTAATCTTTTATGGTTGAAATTTCCAAAGACTTAAGTTGTTAAATCTGAAAGAAAAAGAAAACAAATCATTAGACGCTTAAACTTAATTCACATTTAAAATTGGTCCAATATAATGAACTCGACGGAATTGGAACTCGGCACTCCGATTAACACTTCCAAACCATTATACCACCTGCACATCCAAGCTTACAGCAACCGGTTATTCCCAAGCTGTTACCCATCTAGGCATAACCAGCTTCGATGTTGCTTAACTTCGATATTCGTACGAGAACCATTGTTACTATAACTTATACTATAATCAGTACTGTAATAATTATAAACTATGTTGAAGAAATCTTAGTACAGTTTTGTCTACCAGATTTCGCATACACGACACCCCTATCATCTCTCCAAGCCAATATTATAAAAAGTTCGCCTCCCTGAGATTCGAACCCGGGTGTTATGATCGTAAAGCTAATATTCTAACCGCATGTCTATTAATTAGGTTACCGCTACATATATATTAAATAAATTAAAGTATTGCTCATTTTATTAAATATTATCCTTTTTAGATTAAAATATTATTAATTTCCTGTATAGCGTGTTTCCTATCCACAAGCGGAAGTTATAATTTTGTTGTTGTCAGAACTTTTTTTGCGTTTATCGTTCATTTTTATAAATAACTTTTTAACCAAGAAATCTCAACTTCTTAACGTTTATGAGGACAAGCAACGAGACAAGTTCCTGTCAAATGTCAAGTATCTAGATTTCGTAATTAATTCACACATTCTATCATATAAATAAAACGGGACAAATATTTAAACGGTTGAATTCACTTCCGTTCGTCTGTGAGGTAAGTCAACTATTTCGAGACATTCATTCGAGAATATCAATTTTATTGACGATGCAAAACTTAGTTTTAAAAAGACTTAATTTTTAAAAACTTTATTTTTCTACATTCACTGCATATACTTTTAGCTGCACATTTCACCAATTTAATCTAAGTACTCAAAGTTTTGTAATGTCAGTCTGAATCATGTGCATATTTATAAGTCATATTTATAAAGGGTGTTTCATTAAGATGGATTATATATAAGGGTGTTTCATTAATACGGATCAAAGTCACCAGTAAATAAATCAGTGTTATTGGTGAAAATTTATTTATTTCTCTATTGGAACATGTTATTTAAGTCATAGCAATTATGTATGAAAAATAATATCGTCCAAATGTCCGCCAAATCTGAAAGAAAAAGAAAAAATCATTAGACGATTAAAATTAATTCACATTTAGAATCGGTCCAACTTATTGAAACACCCTTTATAATCGATTTTGAAACCTAGAGGAAATTCTGAATTTTCTGTCGGTTACTCAGGTAGGTTTCCTTTATTTAATTAACGGGAGTAAACTGTTTTACATTAAATAAATAGTTCAGTTCAGAATTCCCTGTAGGTTACCCAGATCGATATACATCTGGGGAAGGCCGGAGGGTACTACGGCTGAAATGTTGTAATAAAAACAACAAAGATGAGGACAATAATCCAATATAAATAGTATAAATAATTTGTATTTTAATTTAATTCTAAAACACATTTTGAATATATCAGTTAAAAAAGTAATGTTTCCTTATTGTTGAATTCATTTCCTAGGCTAAGATACACAATATGCTGATATTTTGTTTCAAATATGAAACTATATTTTTAACGAATATAGACACGGTAGAATAATGAATAGCGGCACGAATAGTGGAATCTGAGAGCCGAGTTCGAATTCCAATCGAATCCATTACATTCACTTACGTGTTAATACCCTTGGGAAACGTATGAATCCTCTTCTTCTCTCCCCAGCTATGGTTAAATAGACCGGGTTCTTTATCCTTGGATGGCAATTGGTCTACCGCAGAAAGAAATGGCAACCTACTACGGGAAAAAAATCTGCCTCGTCAGTCATGTATCGAAAGATACATGATCACCTAACCGTGTACTGAGACACGAAGTATTCAGACGTTTTCTTTAAACCATAAGGAACCAGCGCTTTTTTTTTTTTTTTTTTTTGACCGTTCGACTCAAAATGCGTTTCGGAAGCTGAGAAGATCATGAATGATCATGGTGTCGAAAGAGATTTTTTTAATTTTAAGTTTGAAGGATGAAGCAGCCAAGACGACTTGGGAGACACATCTAGATAATTGTAAACAAGCTCAATCAGAAACCGTTTCAGCGTATTGGGACGCCCGACCTGAACACAAATTTTTTCTAACTCTTGAAATAGACATATCTGCTCAATTTCGTATCCTAACGTAAACAAAGCAATTTGTAAACAAAGGGATGGATTTTTTATTTATTAATCTGACAAAGTTTTATTAATTAAATATTAATGTTAATTAAATATTAATATTAATTAAATATTATTTTTAGTGGACGTATTTTTAGTATTTTGAGTAGACGCTCCGTATCATAGACTATTTTGATTGGTTGAATTATTTTCAACATATCATGTCTAGCTTCTTTACATTTCTATGTTATCTTTATATTTATCTTTCTCTCTTCTTTTTCTTTGGAGAATAGATTATATCTTGTGTCTTTCTTTCCTTATCGTTCTTATTTTCTCTCTTCTTTTTCTTTGGAGAATAGATTATAGCTTGTGTCTTTCTTTCCTTATCGTTCTTATTTTCTCTCTTCTTTTTTTTCTTTTTTGAAAAGACTATATCTCGTTTTTCTTTTCTTTTTTCGACTATATCTTGTGTCTTTCTTTCATTTTCTTTTTAAAGCAGACTATATCTATATTTATTTCTTTCTTGCTTGCTTTTCTTATTTTCTTTTTTCATGGGAAAAGAAATAAATAATGGAAGCCTTATTAATAAAAATTATTAATTACTTTAAAAATAATGGAAGCCTTATTAATAAAAACAAAAAAACAACACTTAATATTAACTTTGAACTGGACATAATATCTTGACTGTGTTTTGAAAAATGAAGACATTTTATAAAACATACATACAACAAACTATTTCTTATTTTAGCAGTTAAAATATTTAATCTTTGAAAATGGCTAAATGTATAGCCGAAAGCGCTCGGATAAAAAGAACATTCGGACGGTTTTTATATAATTTATCATACGAAAAGAAAAAAAATTATTAGATCGCCTGAGAAATTGTATAAAAAACTAAATAAAAGCACCTTGTCTGTCATTTTCAATGAAATGTGCATATATATATATATATATATATATATATATATATATATATATATATATATATATCGGATGTAACAGCAAAATTGCCCTAATCGTTTAACAGCATAATTGTCCATCTTACGAAATGTTTAATATCTAAAAAAAACACTAAACTAATTGAATTTCTTTCTCCAGATAAGACGTTTAGCCATCTTGACACCATTTGTCGTAAGAATCACTGAAAAACCCCTTGAGTTATTCAATTGAAAAAAGAACAGGTTAAAATCGTTTTGTGTCAGATCCACTGTATTCCCAACTGAGCAATAGTGAGAGGAAAAAGATCATTCAGTCCTTCAGTAATGGTACCAACATTCATACTCTGGCTTTCATCAAAGTCCTTTCAAGAACTATCAAGAGAACGGTGAATACTTTTTAAAAATAGGGAACAGTAAAGAGGAAATCGATATCAGGAGGTCACAACAGGAAGAGGGATCATCATTTCAACTTAGAGTTAAAGAGATCAATTAGAAAAGATCCAACTCAGTTTATAAGACGTTTAGCACGTGAGAGAGGAGTTTCAGCCATTTTCAGACCAAAGAGCAGTGAAAAAAGACTTGAAAATAAAATGAAATATCAGACATTCTCAGCAGATTCCATCTCACACATTTATAAGGAATTAAATATTCCTGCCATATCTGGTTTGGTGTTTCGGCCTTATATATCGAGATTCTTGAAAAAAATCCAATGGAGGGTCTTTAATGTTACTGGTCCTGACCTGAGTCTCACTATTCTAACACCGTGACGTGGCTCCCCTCTGTCTTTTCTATCAATATTTTCATGGCAGTTGTTCTAATAAGCTCTCCTCTTTGGTACCTCAAGCACATGAATTTAAGCGTTTTACTAGATTGGTAACTAGGTCTTATCGGTTTACTGTTGTATTAGCTAGATGTAACCGTAAATTCTATTTTAATAGTTCATTTTTTTGCACTTCTCTCCTGTAAAAACCTCTTCTGGTTTCTTGCTTCCTTACCACCTACCATTTTGAAAAATGTAAATGCAATGTCAATCGTCATATTCTGTTTTCCAAAATCCTGTTCTTTTATTATTATTTTTTTCTCCTCAATAGCATCTTCTTATTTTCTTTGATTCTGTCCCTTTTGTGTTTATTTATTCTTTTAATTAGATTTTTTTTATTTAGTTTCTCCTACGTACTTTTTGTGACAATTATTACAGGCAATGGAGTAAATTCTCCCTTCAGGTTTTAGCTTATTGTTTTGTTTAGTATTGAGTAAGTATTTTATTGTTTTGGGTGTAGTTGTAACATATTTTATGTTGAGTTTAGATAGATTCTTTTCGATTGTAGTTGTGATAGAATTAGTAGGTAGGGTAATATTTTTGTTGGTTCATTGAGTTTTTCAGAAGGGGCCGTTTTTTTTCTTTCTTTTTGTTTTGGAATATTTTATGGGCTTTTTGTTTCGTATTGAATCTAAATAAAAGATTATCTGAACACAAAAGGGACATTTTACAAAATAATATGTCAAATGCGTTGGTTGTACACCGTAACGAGACTGACTACTATTTTGACATCGATGAGAGTTTCAGGTTACCAGCCTGAACAGACATCTGATGAAGGTCGTAGGTCACAACGGTCGAAACGTAAAATGAGGATACAAATCCAAACTGTAAATAATGTGAACGAACTTAAATGAGCTCAAGGCATCGATTTCTCTTCGGCTGTAAGAAAGTGTATCCATAGACTTGTTTACAACAATCTGTGGCGTCAAGAACCAGATTCCTCTTTCATTCGTGTCCACACTTTAACATATGCTTTTAATTTCACTGAAATGCCGAGTAAATTGCGAGATCGCCGGCTTATAAAATAACAGGGCAGGCAGAGAAGAGTGAACTGCTCAGCGACTTATGCCGATGTCGCTGCTGATAATAAATAGGCAAAAGGAAAAGCGATGCTGGGTTGAGATGTAAACATAATTAATTCGAAAATACTGTCGATTTAAGCAGTGATAAAGCATAGTTAGAAGGTTTGGTAATTTATCAGACAGACTGCAAAAGGACGTGGGAAGATTATTTTGTTCTTTGAGTGCTACAATGACCGCCTGGGTAAGAAGTTCAAACTACTGCCGTCGTTGAATGTGTCTCATTTACTCATATCATTTTCTCGTTGTTTTTTGTTGTTGTTTTTTTGTTTTTTTTATCTCTCTGTGCGTCAAATCCCTTCGTCACTGACGCCCTCTTGGACGGTGTCAAGGATACGCCAACTGCATTACCGTGTAGTGGATTAAACCACCCCAAAACGAAGTCACCTGACTACGGCACCATTGTCAACGTTATTACGGTGGAGTAATTGGTAGCGGGTCGGATCGAGGAATCGGAGAGCCGAGTTCGAATTCCATTCGAACCTATTACATTCACTTACGTGCTAATACCCTTCGAAAAGGTATGAATCCTTTTCTTCTTCGCCTCAGCTATGGGTAAATAGCAGGATAGACCTGTTTGTATAGCCTTGGATGGCAACTGGTCTATCGCAGAAAAAAAAATAGTAATCTACTGTGGAAAAAAATCTGCCTCGTCAGTCATGTATCGAAAGATACATGATCGCCTAAGCGTGTATCATGCATGGAATATGACTGACTGACAATATAAACCTAGGTGGACCTTTTCGAATCTGGTGCAAACTACTCAAGTCCGCCTTTTTATCTCTCGTACAAACAAAACCTATGTCTAGATTTTCGAATCTTATTTAACACGTTCAGAGCTGCGTTCCTAAACAATTCTATCTCTTCTGCCTGAGCTCCCGAGTCAAAATTTGAAAATAATTGGTATGTAATGTTTCGCGGTAGATATAAAAATAGTTACAAGTGTTTACCCACCGTTTAACAGTTCTTCTGAACATTAAGTCATTTTTCTCTACCACTGTTCAACCGGTGGCTGGGCATTACGTCATTTTTCTCTACCATCGGTAAAACGGTGGTCAGTGCTCAATGGGTTAAACCGAACTTATTGATTCTCTTGCAAACCAAACTTGATTATGAGGTATCAGAACTGCCTGAGAGACAACTGCCTCCGGACAATTGCCCAAATAGACAATTTCCTCCGGACAATTTCCCAAATAGACAACTACCTCCGGACAATTGCCCAAATAGACAATTGCCTCCGGACAATTGCCCAAATAGACAATTGATCCCGGAAAATTGACTAAATAGACAATTGTCCCCGGACAATTGCCCAAATAGACAACTACCTCCGGAAAATTGCCCAAATAGGCAATTGCCCCCGGACAATTGCCCAAATAGACAATTTCCTCCGGACAATTGCCCAAATAGACAACTACCTCCGGACAATTGCCCAAATAGACAATTGCCTCCGGACAATTGCCCAAATAGACAATTGATCCCGGAAAATTGACTAAATAGACAATTGTCCCCGGACAATTGCCCAAATAGACAACTACCTCCGGACAATTGCCCAAATAGGCAATTGCCCCCGGACAATTGCCCAAATAGACAACTACCTCCGGACAATTGCCCAAATAGACAATTGCCAAATAGACAATTGATCCCGGACAATTGCCTAAATAGACAATTTCCCCCGGACAATTGCCCAAGTAGACAATTGCCCAAATAGACAATTGCCCCGAAGAATTGCCTCCATTAAGAAAAAAATAAGCGAAAGCACATTTGGGGCGTAGGGGATAAATACTAAAAAAACTAATTAGGCTTTTATTTTCATATTATATCTATTATCCATTAAGAATAATTATCCATTAATAAATAATAAATAAATATAGAAGAATTATACAATAAGATTTATATCTTTATATCACTATAATTAGGCCACTGAAATTACATAATTAATAACAATAGTTGTGTTATGAGGGCAATTGTCCAGTGTACACTTGCCAGCGGACAAATGTCCAGAGAGCAATTTACCTATAAACGTCGAACCCTGTCAAAACTTCAATTCTTTAACTCGAAGTGAAGTCCTCACTTCGTATTAACAGCTCATACGACAAAAAAAACAAAAACAAACCTTAATTTCTAACGGCGCTACGCACCTGTTCTTTCTTTTCATGTGTCATGTTCTTTCAGGACGTAGGCGATCATGGCTCTCCACAACCTTCTATCCCTTACTGCTCTCAACAAGTTCCTTCCCTCTATTTCCTCACCCAGTCCACGTTCTGTCATCCACCCTGCTCAAGCTCGCCTGGTATGTCATGTTCTGCTTTCTTTTGTCTCTTTCCCTCGATTCGACCCGTAAGTAACAGATTCTCTAGGCCCTCCTTCCTCATTGTGTGTCCTAGAAATTTCAGCTGATGTTAAGTATAAGCCTTCTTCTTGTTTGTAACCTTTCTAAGACCTCATCATTGCTCACACGCTCGGTCCATGATATCCTTAGCATCCTTCTGTAGAACCACATCTCCGTCGCCTTGAGTCTCTTTAAGGAAATCGTCCAACATTCGCCTCCGCAAAGAAGAATAAATGTCGCGTAACAGCTCAGTATTCTTTTCTTTGTTACCAAAGAAAACCTCCTGTCTCGCAATACTCTGCCCAGCTTTTGGAATGTATCCTTGGCCATCCTAATACGTCTACAGATCTCAGTGTCACACTTACGTTCTCTGTCAAGTCGCTTCCCAGATATTTAAACTGCGTCTGCTTGATTCTAGTGTTCCCGACCTGTAAATCGCATTTCGGACACTTCCTCTTACTGATGACCATGCAGTCTGTCTTCTTGTAGTTTATGCTTAGTCCTTTCTTCTCACTCTCCGTCGCTACCTTCTGTAGGAGATTTTCTAATTTCTTCTTTTTCGTGTCTGCTATCGGTACTTTATCATCTGCGTATTTTATGTTCTTAAGGTTGTGGCCGCTAAAGCTAAATCCCGATAGGGTTTCCAATTCTCTCAGAACGGACCTATTATTTTCGTAATACCGTTCAAAATACCAGAAAAAATGTTTTATGACTCATAAAACATCTTTTTAGACCAATCAGAAAAGACCCGCTGTTTTCAAAGCAGCCGTTTCTTGGCTATAAAGCTAACTCCGTATCATTGCAAATAATACTGAATATATGACGGGTTCGGCGGAGTTAGGGCGTATTCAAAATTTAATAATTTTGTGGTATTACGCGTTTAAAGGTTTTAGGCAGTTTTAATGAACATTTCTTTACATGGTTAACCGTAAGGAGTCGTAAATGTTGGACTCCCTTACACTTATTTATTAAGAATTTATTATAGCAACTATCAATTTTTACGAAAACATTGTTGACAATTATGCATTTAGCTACATAACAAATAAATCAAAATAATATAAATTTTGTTGCTATATTCGATTTGTTATTGGGTATTTTTCATTTTCTCCTTTGTTATTGGCAACATTTTAGAATACTTTGGCTGCAATGCTAAGTTTCCTAAGTTGAACAAACAGGAGTTATTTCGTTTACGCTTTGTTACCTGTCTTTTCCATTGTTGTTTTTAGATTGCTTTCTTCCACTCGTTTTGATGGGCAATAGCGAAATTCTGAAATTCAAAATAATCTTATTCCATTAAAAAAAATAAAGCCTATAAAAAGGAATATTTTAAATTAATATACAACCAAAAATCAAATTTCTTTTGACAAAAAAATCTTAATGATTTCACTATGATTATGTAACAATAATGTAATGATATTCTGCAGATAAATCTCCGGTTTATGTTATCTCATCTCATTGCATGCTTACGAACTACAGACCTAAATTGAGCTTGAAATATTGTGTAATCGGCTCTAATTTTTTTGATATGATATAATGAATAATTTGCAGTGAAAAAGCAATTTTCGATTTTTTTTCCTCCACCGAACGCGTCATATAATTGAATAAGCTATACTTGTACTTTATTTTTTTTAAGAATATTTTTTTTAAGAAACAAGAAGTATTCCAACAGCTTCTAAAAGACGAGGCCTTTCATATTCCACCAGGCATAAAAGAAAACAATTCTGTGGAGAGGATCCTGTTTTCTCCTTGGATGAGACCGTCTTTTACTTTTTATAAAACACATTTTATTTCCTATAAAATATCTTCAGAAACCACCTTGCGTACTATAAATCGAAGGACGGTGCCGTGAGTTAATTTCTCTTCTAATTATTACATTCTAAATAGTTACCATAAATTTGGTACTTCTCGGTCTGCGATGAATTTGTCATGATCAGTCAGATTTTCATAAAATATGCTATTCAGTGGACAAAATTGGGGATAGCAGGGAGGGCTATGAAATACAAGGAAAACATTTTTTCCGATTACTTCCTACAAAATTGGAGAGGCGTCTAATGCATGTGAGCGTCTTATAAGCAGCAAAATACGGTAACTAGAGTTTTGTCGGGTTTTTTTTTAAATGCAAAACTCATTTTTCACAACCTGCATAAATGAAAGGTTTGAATTTCCGGTTAAAATAATTAAAAGAGAAAGTTCTTTATTAAGTCGAAAATGTATAGAACGTACACTGATTTCTGAAACTTACACAGTAATTTACGTCCAGGTTCTTAGAACATTTGACCTTTCTTAACAAATCTTTTGTTACAATGTAGAATATTTAATAAAGAACAGCGAAAGAAAACAGTAACAAAATGGTTGGGAAACTGAATGAGATTGACGTCTAGATACGTCGAACACTATCAATTTTAAAATTTAACTTGTAGCGTGCCTTTCCTTCTGGATGCATAATTACAGAGTGCGATGGATAAATTCGCACGCCTCAGTGATGGTTTTAGTTAAGTATCATTAGGGGTTTCAGGTCTTTCAAAATCATATCCACCTCTCCAAATGTGACCCAGCCGATACTGACTGGATATCGACTTGTGTGCCATCTATCAGCTACAACTGTTCTCATCATGTGCGCACTCCACAGAGACCCGTATTTGTCTGGCATTTTATAGTCCACTAACGAACAACTTCCGGTTCGTAAGCTTCTGCGCTCTTCTATAAAGAAGGAAGCGAACGCATTAACCGTTTCGTTTGTTCTTTTTTAGAACTGCACAGTTACTTCCGCCGATTACCAGGGATTGAAGTCAAAATTACGAAATCCATGAACCAATGCTTTAATCCACTAGGCTATGGGCCACAGTGACTATTCGGAGTTTACAATTTGGAGACTTAAGCTCAATGTTCTTATTGCCTACCTGCTGCTCACGCTGCTGCTGCTGTCATGCTTGATATGATTTAATGCGGCTTTGCTTTTCTTACTGCTGTTGTATTCTCTATATTTGAGGATGGGACTGACATATAAGCTTGAATATATTTTACTAAGAATGTTATCAGATTTGTGTATAAATTGCATTTATATTCTTCCGGCTTTTTCGTTGTCATCTTTATTTTTTGTTACAAATTGATTGGGTAATATCTGCTTTCGACGGTCAGATAACACCAGTGTCGCCCAACATATATCTGGTAACTGAATGGATTTTACATTTTTAGAAATTTGTTTACATGACATGAACACACTTCTTAGATAAATAAATTCCAAAATTAATTCAGAGCGTCTTGTGTTTTAAACAATCAGTGACCAATCTTACAGACTAAATAAACACGAAAACAATGCTTTTAAAACGATTTAGTCGTGTTTTCTTGCTGATAAATGTTGTCCGTTCTTAATTTTTTTATCGAAATGATAAAAGACAATTAATTTTAAAACCTCTATCATGGAAAATTAAAACTGTGTGTCTATGTTCACCGGGAATTAAAAAAAACTTATCGCCTAAGGTTAAAAGCGAAACAGGTTACACCCAGCGATTTGGCTGACAAACCTCTTGGGGGCTGTTGAAGAAAAAAAAAAGTAATTCTAACGCGAACAACATCATGGAATATGAGGTTTTATATGGAAGATCATAGGAATCACAATTAATTGGGATGGGAACTCTAATATGGAAGGCGGTTACAGTAAAAGAAGAATAATATAATTCAAGGACATTTAATGACCTGTTATACAATTAGAAATAATCTCTTTAAAAATAATAAGACTATTTACAGAAAGATCAGCACTTCTTAAGATCAGAGTATCTGTTGTAATAAACAAAAACAAAATGGCGGCTTTAATCGAAACAACACCGCGTCGCCGCTACAGTCGAAAAAAACTCCGCACCACCCAAACGCATTAAAAAAGCAAATATTTGGTAGTTGAGGACTTACAGTAAGGTCACGTTGAAACATTGGTTCCCATAGGATCACCGAAGTTAAGCAATGTCAATGGATGACCGCTTGAGAATACCCGGTGCTGTAAGCTTGGATGTGCGGGTGGTGTAATGGATAATGGCTCAGAAGTGGAAATTCAGTTCGTCATATTACCTTAAGAGCAAATGCCCTTGTGAAAGGTAAGAATCAACTTCGTCCCCCTTATCTATGGGTTAATTAGTAAAACTGGTATCACTAAATCAGCTTGGTCATCGGCACACACTGTAGCCGAGAGGTCAAAACACATTACATCAAATGACGGCTTCCCGTAGGGGAACGCATGTTCGAATCCTGCTGAAGAGCGCATATTTTTCTCTAATAAGATTTTATTGAATATTCAGGCCGGTAGACGAAAATAAATACATATACGGTTTAATAAATAAATGGAGTGTCTACTCAAATACGAGTATCCACTAAGAATAACGTTTAAGTAATAAAAATGTAATGTCTTAAAAATAAATTCTTATTTCAAGAGACTTCTGTATTATTTTAAAATTTCATGACTAATTTTTCCATATTAAAATGTAAAGTGTACCCCGGATTTTTAATTATACTACAAGTGCTCCCCAAAGTAAAAGAGGGTGAGAAACATTGGTCTAAAATAATGTTCTTGGTAATAGAATTATATATATGTAGAGGGTATGCGAATATAAACGCAAGCTTCGGTTATACAAGGTGCGATGGGCAAATAGTCGCCCTTTATATTTTTAATTTCGCGCATGCGCGGTGTTTGTTTTTTTGTTTGTTTTTTTATTTTATTTTGTCGACTGCACAGTATAGTAGGGTTACTTGGACACCGTCTGTGAGGAAAAGAGCACCGTGATGCAATTCACTCCGCCAGAAACTTGGAAACTGCATAATGTACTGCTTGGCATTCGAGCCGGAAGCACCAATACGAACATTTTAGAGTATTTGCCTATCAGTCTGAGGACAGTGCAGAAGATTCGGAAAGAGTTGGATGCCGATGTATTTAAAACGCAAATGGGCGGAACAAAATTTCGTAGCGTTTTTTTTTTTTTTTTTTTTAAGTGAATTTTAAATACAATATTTAAATTTAGGTGCATAGATTTATTAAAACATAAATCTGCCATTTGTTCGTCTACATTTCGCCATCTTTGAGGCACCTTCATGATTCCACCCTCCAAGAATTTGGCATCTTACTAAATGATGAACTGGCTTAAGTGATTTTTACAGATAATTGAAGTTCTTCCTTTTAAGAGAATTGAAGTTCTTCCTTATAAGAGAATTAAAGTTTTTCTTGTAACAAGAATTGAAATCTTTGGCTGTGGTGTATGTTCGCGGTATACCCTTATCAGACTGGATGACATGGTGGATATATTGGACTTCATATATTTAATTCCAGCCTTATTTTGTTGGCGTGTTGTCTCATTCAATAATAATAATAATGATAATAACAATAATAAATGCAACACTAAACCAAGTATGGCTCACATGGTTATAGAGTTTAATTGATTAGAGGTGTTATCATGTACATACATTGTCTTGGTTGACTTAAAATGGGGTACCCACCACAGCTTGTCGGTTTTCCGGCTTTAACTGGTCTGGTATGTTTCCTATGGAGTGACGCACAGTGCATATCCGTTCAGGAGCTGGGCTAATGGGGAAGCCTCGTTTCCGGATGTCAAGAGGGCTTCTTTGTTTTTTGAAAGATTGAAAGATGAGGAAGCAAAGGCGACCTGGGAGTGACATCTACATTTTGGAAGCACCGTCGGGGATTGTGTTAGCAGACCGAGATATCCAACCTGAAGGTATTTATAATTTGTCCCCACCTGAAAAGTCATGTACTGTTTTATTTTTATTTTTATTTTTTTTATATCAAATCCTGATGCATGTGCCTGGTATACGCTCATCAGACCAGGTGTTATAATGAATATGTTGAGCTTCGTATATTTGTACCTCTGCGCCACTTTAATGGCATGTTCCTTACTCACTCACTAATAATAATAATAATAATAATAATAATAATAATAAGGGACCCGGAAAGAAATGTGTAAACGCCAGAAATCAAAGAAAAAAATAATAATAATGTGACAGTGCCTAGTGACCATAATATCAAGATCAAAGAAGCTCAAGAAATACATCAATTTGAAACCTTCAAGCCACAATTGTCCCACTTATCATTGGAGTGTGGGAGGTCACTACCAACAAACGTAAGACGCTTATATCGTGAGAATCTGAATAGAACCGAGCATCCAATCGTTTCTGGTACTTATAAAATTCTGCGAAAGATGCTCGCTGTCTGAAGTTGTGCAAGATCTCCGGTTGAAAACGAAAACTGTACTAAAGAAAATAATAATAATAGACACAGTTATCCAAAATAACGATGTAACTATTATCTGTGACATGTCAATTCAAACTGACATGGAAATAAAAGCCAACTGACCTGATATTACCATAAAACACAATAAATTCAGGAAGTGTATGCTTATTGACATAGAAGTACCATCTGAGAGAAACACCTCCATGAACATTATAGAGAAATTGTCCAAATACTGGAGATCGAGATTAACAGGATGTGGGGAATGAAGACTGTACCAATAGTAATCGGAGCACTGGGCCTCGTAAGAAAAGGAATGGACAATTTTACTAACAGTGTCCCAGGTAACATCAACATATAAGTTGCCTAGAAGATCGTCCTACTAGGAACATCCTATATACTAGGAAAAGTGCTATCAATTAAATGACAATTCTCCTACAGCTCAAATCGACCATAGTTTGGACCCGGCTCTACAGGATACAAAGCATGAAACATAACATACACAAATAATAATAATAATAATAATAATAATAATAATAATAATAATAATAATTCTTGTTGTGCAGTAACAATGATTGCTAACTAGAAATTACAAAGCTCATATACTTAAAAATTGTTCGCCCAAAATGTAGATTCTGTGATAAATATGCAGAAACAATAGACTATCTTGTATTAGGTTGCACTGTATTGGTACCTACTGAATATAAAAGCCGGCATGTCAGAGTGGACCAATATCTGCATTGAAATCGAGATCTCAAAAATGTGGTACATGAGGACATCAAAAATTCTAGTTCTAGTTGGATCCATCGATTTGCTCAGAAAAGGTTCCGATAGACCCATTGAAGGGATCCTTGGTAGCCTAAGCCTTAAAGAAATACAAATAATTGTACTCACAAGTACAGCTCACATCTTACGAAGGGTTTTATCATTGTAAAATGTATGTTCTTAGGTTTGTTTTTTTGTTTTGTTTTTTGCTCAGTGGAATATGTCATGGTCCGATTTCTAACCTTAGGTCTCTGGTTGGTAAGAAATGAGTATATACCAGAAATAAAAAGAAACATAATAATAATAATAATAATAATAATAATAATAATAATTATAATAATAATAATAATAATAATAATAATAATAAGAAGAAGAAGAAGAAGAAGAAGAAGAAGAAGAAACAAAATGATTGACGTAACTTTTCCAATATTTTTCAGCACTTAAAGAAGAGCTCGACTTAAGAAAAGAAAATATTAATATTTATTAATGCGGTGATATTATTATTATTTTATTCCCTTTGATTTCTGGTGTGTACTCATTTCTTTCCGGGTCCCAACCAGAGACCTAAGGTCAGAAATGGCATCATGACATTTTCCACTGACATACAACAAAAAAAAAAAAGAAAAGAAAAAGAAAAAATATTTTACATAGATAAAGCCCTTCGTAAGGTGGGGTCTGTATTTGTGAGAACAATTTTTAATATTTCTTTAAGGCATGGACTTCCAGGAATCCATTCAAATAGTCTACTGGAATCTTTTCCAACCAAACCGAGGGCTCCAACTACAACAGGGATTGTTGATGTTCCCGTGTGCCACATTTTTGAGATTTCGATTTCAAGGTCCTTGTATTTTGATAGCTTCTTGAATATCTTCAAAGATACATTGCAGTCTGCAGGAACTGCCATATCAATAAGAAGGTACTTTATTTGTTTGCGGTCTCTAATAACAATGCCTGGGCGGTTAGCTTTGATTGTTTTGTCTGTGTGTATTGTGTAGTTCCATAAAATTGTAACAGGTCCTATCTCCTTAACCGGGTCTGGGTGGTGTTCATACCAATTATTATTATTATTATTATTATTATTATTATAAAAAAATATAAAATATAAAAAATGATCAGTGGAAAATGTTCTGAACCATTTCTGGACTTAGGCCTAAGGTCAGAAGGTTAGAAATGGTTCAGAACATTTTTCACTGATCATTTTTGTAAAAAAAAAAACACCCTAGAATCACACATATTCTACATAGATAAAGCTCTTCGTAATGTGTGAGCTGAACATGAGGGTACATTTTTTTTGTATTTTTTTAATGGATAGGCTACCAGGGATCCCTTCAGTGAGTCTATCCGAAAATTTTCCTTTTCAGTCCGAGGGCTCCAACTTTAACTGCAATTATTGATGTCATATGTCTCATTTTTTTAGATATCTATTATTATTTTTTTTTCTATATAGGTGTCATTTTCACATCCGTTTAAATTCTGACACAAATTATCAACTGAAATCTTTGAAAGGCTGTTTACTGCCATTCTATTTTCCAAAATCGGTAGAACATGGTTTCAGGCAGGGTTAAGAAGTGAAGAATTTTGAAATCAGATGTTTTGCGAAATTCTGATTAATCTAACGGAAATGGTGTGACGACATCGAATGGGCGACAAGGAATTCGAGCGCCATAAGAAGTACTGCTTTGGAGACTGCATCAGTCTGGTCGGGTGACAAACATCATTTGGTTCTACTGAGGTGATTCCAAAAACAGACGTGGGCATTTTGTTGCAGCTTCGTCTGTCAATCGACAAAGAGAAAAAATACGAGGAAATAAAAGGAAAAAAGGTATTGTCAAGATAATTTACATCACAAATATTCCAGATAAGGTCTTCATGCTGGGATTTCTCGTTTGCATTTCGTCTTTATCTGGGTGTGAGTCCGATGATTATCAGACATTTTTTTTTATTTATTTATAAGAAACACTGGGTATTTTCAAACAAAAATAGTCATTAGTCGCGCGTTCTTACAAACCCGCTGGCTCAGCCATTAACAAACACGCCCACTTCAGTATTAAGCAATTAACAATACGCTAAAAAAATCGCATGGAGCCATTTTAGTGTCTGAGATTTTCAACATGATTTGAAGAGATGTTTTATAAACTCTTAGTTAAGACAAAGAATTTCTGCTAATAAAAAAGGTTTATACAACGACTTCATAATTCTTATTTCCAGAATATCCTTACGGCTGATCAAATTACGTTCATTTGAGCTTTAATGACTTTTGGAAAGGCATGAATCCATTTTCTTCTCCCAACTATGAGTTAAATAGCAGGGTAGATTGGTCTCTCGCATAACAGCAGGATAGATTGCACTGCCTAGCCTAATAGCAGGTTAGATAGGACTCTCTAGCCTAATAGCATGTTAGCTTGGACTCTCTAGACTAATAGAAGTGTGATTGGACTCTATAGCCTAATAGCAGGATAGAATGGACCCATTAGCCTAATAACTTCTTAGCTAAGACTCTCTAGCCTAATAGCCGGGTAGATTGGTCTCTCTAATCTAATAGCAGGCTAAATTGAACTCTCTAGCCTAATAACAAGATATATTGATCTCTCCAGCCAAACAGCAGGCTAGATCGAACTCTCTAGCCTAATAGTAGGATAGATTAAACTCTCTACTCTAATAGCATGTTAGATTGGACTCTCTAGCCTAACAGCAGGGTAGATTGAACTCTCCAGATTAATAGATTAATAGATTGGACTGCCTAGCACACTAGCAGGGTAGACCAGAATCTCTAGTTTAATAGAAGGATAGATTAGACTCTCTAGCCTAATAGCAGGATAGATTAGGCTCTCCAGCCTAATAGCAGGATATATTGAACACCCTCGCCTAATAACAGGATATATTGGACTGCCTAGCATACTATCAGGATAGACTGGAATCTCTAGTCTAATAGCAGGATAGATTAGGCTCTCTAGCCTAATAGCAGAATAGATTGGTCTTTCTGGTCTAATGGCAGGATAGATTAGTCTCTAATTAGCTAATAACAGAATGGATTGATCTCACTAGGCTAATAGCATGATATATTGGTCCCTCTAGCTTAATAGCAGGATAGATTGTTTCATCTAGCCTAATAACAGAATAGATTGGTCTTTCTAGGCTAAACGCATGATATATTGGCTTCTCTAGCCTAATACCAGGATAGATTGGTAGCAGGAAACCTCTCCATTGTCTTTCCCAAGAATGCTTAGCAATTAATAGATAATAAAGAAGAGGAAGCAGTAGAGAGCCATGATCATCCATGTTTTAAAGGAACATAGAACAAAAAGTATGGTAAAAAGTCAACGTTGCCTAGAGCTACAAGGGATAGGACGTTGTGGAGATCCATGAACGCCAACGTCCTGAAGGGACACGGTATATAAAAGAAAAAATGAATGGATAGCAGAACAGAGATAAAGTATGTTAAAGAGTCAAATGTTGCTTAGAGCAGCAAGTGACAGGAAGTTGTGGAGAGCCATCAGCTGTAGGAACACGGCACATAAGGAGAAAAGGAGTATCAGATATTAGCATCTCATAGTGGATTCTAATTGTATGAAGCGGCTTCACCTAAAAAGGATTTTTTTATCGTTTGATTGATTTAACATCTAGGAGATGTTTTAAAATAGGACAGTAAATGCGACACTGAAGTCCGAATACGCATTGGCCTAGCGAAAGATGCCTTCCAAAAGCAAAGCAAAGTATTAAGAAACAGGACCATTTTCGTTACAGACAAAGAAAACAGTACAAAACTGTTACGAAATGTTTGTATTTTTACATGGAAGTGAATGCGGTACAATCTCCTCGCAGATGAAATGACTTGAAGTAACAGCAATGTGGTTCTACAGAAGGATGCTGAGAATACTATGAACTGAAAATGTGATCGACTAGTTTTATTAAAAATGGAAACAAAAAGCACTCTTATACTTAACATCAGAAAGAGAAAGTTGAAATTTCTAGGCCACATAATGAGAAAAGAAGGTTTGGAAAATTTGATACTCACAGAACAGATTGAAGGCATGTGGGACAACAGAAAACAACGCGTAACCTACCTAGAAAGCTTCAGTGAATGGATGGCAGGACAAGTTTTAGGAGAGATAACAAATAGACAATATTTATTAAGAGCTACAAAGGACATGAAATTGGAGAGAGGCATGCTCGCTAACACCCCGAAGGGACAGTGTACAAAGAAGAAGAAGAAGAAAAAGAAGAAGAAGGAGGAGGAGGAGGAGTTGGAGGAGGAGGTCTGAAATTGGACGATGGCGGATAGAAATAATGTGTTCCACCATTCAGGAGAGTTGTATCTGTTTGCCTTGAAAATCTGTATTAGAAAGCCTACGTTTTGCCTAGACCGGAACAGCTACACTTGGCGACAATGAGAAATATGAAAAATACTTCAAACAAGCTGACCCAAGACTATAAGAATAATATCATTAGAAAAACCGGATTAGCCATTTTTCTAATACTGAAGGCACATAGGTCCATATATATATATATATATATATATATATATATATATATATATATATCAAGTGACACATTTTTTAATGTCATGTCCCTTCAAGGTGTATGCAGTCATGGGTCTCCACATTTTCTGTTTCTTTACTAGCTGGTTATATTCAATGCCTCTAAAACCAAACTGATTACATTCCACCACCGCCGATCAGACCCCGAACTACCGCCAGTCACGATCAACGGATAACCCCTCGAGGAGGTCCAGTGTCTCGAGAGGATATTGGGCCTAAAACTCGTATCCCACCTCAAGTGGAATTCTATATACGATCCATAGCTAAAGATGCAGGTAAAATGATCTGCTCTCTGTACTCTTCCAGTAAGTAACTGACACCTCATGCTATCCTATACTTTTATAAGAACCATATCAGGCCGAAAATGGAGCACTGTTGCCATATTTGGGCAGGAGCTATTCAAAATTCACTTCCCAGTTTTGATAAAGTTCAAAAGCGTCTCCGAGTCCTTGTGAGAGAAGAAACATTTTCCACACATCATCCACTCTCTCACAGGCGGAATCTGGAGAGACTCTAACTGCTCTGTCGCTACTACGATGGAAAGTACTCGGACGAACAGTATCTTCTGGTTCCACCAGGTCTGACTTCACGGCTAGGACCCGTCATGCTACTTACATAGTAGCAAATCACTCACATTTCCTACATATTCCATTGGCGAGAAGTAAGTTCCACTCAAACAGCTTCTTCCCGCGAAGAATGAAACTGTCTCCCTAAAGGATGTTTCCCCGATCATTGCAATCTTACCTGTTCAAGTCTAGAGTCAACCGTTAACTTCTCCTCCTATCCAGGTGAGTTGGATCTGTTTGCCTTGAAAATCTGCATTAGAAAGCCTACGTTTTGCCTAGACTAGAATATGAAACTTTACCTCGAATGGCCCCCGGGCCATATACAGGGTGAACCTTACTGTTAAAAAGAATTATAGAAAATAAAAAATTACCGCGCTAACTCAATGTACATTGCGGATGTGACCCGCTTGAACGATCATGTCGCTTTACGATTCATGATCGAACAAGAGTGAATTTAACGAAGCCACCTGGAATTGGGACTCAGCCCTCTGATTTTTCATTTCAAGCGGTCATCCACTGCACCACATCCAAGTTTACAATACCTGGTATTCCCAAGCGGTCACCCATCTGGGTCCTAAGAAAACTCAGCGTTGCTTAAATTCGGCGATCTGATCAGCACCGGTGTTTCAACGTAATATGGCCGTCTTCTGTCATCCATGTACACGAAATCATTAAGTAGGTTATACGCAGTTTTTCTATGTTCCTCTGGCGTTCAGTATGTTATGTGAGTGTTAAATTTTCGAAGCCCTTTTTCCTCATTATGTGCCGTAGAAATTTCAGCTGTCTCTTCTCATAAGTGGCTTTTTAATTTCTATTTTCTCTAAAAATTGTTGATCACATGTTTGTTCCATGGTATTCTCAGCATTTTGTAGAACCATGTTTCTGTTGCTTCAGGTCATTTCTTCATCTGTGCGAAGATTGTCCAGCATTCACTGCCATGTAGGGAAGTACCAAACGCCTTCGGATTTCGATGTTACACTTATCGTCCTCTGTTAAAACACCTCCTAAATATTTAAATTTTTGTACTGGCTTGATTCTTTGAGGCCTATATAAAAGAGCTGACTAATACTTCTGGATATATATATGGAAATGGTCTGGGTAAAATTATATAACTACACATTTTTAAATAAATAGCTGAAATGGCAATAAAAATTATTTGTGGAGTGGCAGAAACTATCAAGTTCTGAAATAACAGCGCACATAAAAGAGTCTTGCCAATTCCAAATTACATTTCGGTTTTGCCATTTTTAAAAGTCAAGGTCAGCCATCTGGCTTTGGAATATTTTAATGTCTTAAAGTCCTGTTAATAAAAATAAATACGCTATTTACATTATTCGGACTGTTATCCTTATTTTTATTGCCATATTCACAATGTTTCGGTCGTTGTACACTCCGGCCTTCTTCAGATGATTGGAATTTTGAACCGAACCTTTTATTTCGCCAACCGGGGTAGATTTTTCTAGTTCCACGTGCCATTCCGGGTGTCTCGGTTATTTACCTTTAATTCAACTGTCAATTTTTTTTGGTTCACCACTGCTGTAGTCTGGTACTGAACTCACAACTCTTTGGGTTTAGTCACTGGATTTAACCAAAGACTTTATCCACATGGTCCAGTATATATATATATATATATATATATATATATATATATATATATATATATATATATATATATATATATATATATACACACACACATATATATATATACACATCGGGTGTAACAGTAAAATTGTCCAATTGTTAGATTAATCTTTGATCCTTTGTATCTTAGAAATGATTAAAGATATCTTAGTGGAATTTTCCGAGGATTTTATAATATTTTTACATTTTTTTCCGTTTGAAGTGTTGAGTTAAAGGGAAATAACTGAGACGTCCGGAAGAGGCATGGCACGTGGAACTAGAACAATCTTCTCCGTTGGACGAAATAAAGGGTTCGGTTCAAAATCACCTGAAGAAGGCCGGAGCGTACAACGCCTGAAAAGTTGTGAATATGGCACTGAAGATGAGGATAACAGTCCGAATAATGTAAATAATGTAAATAATCATAATACCTTATCTCAGAGATATAGACAGAAATAGATACGCCTTATAGATATCATTTAAAATTTGATTAACTTAGCAAGGGCAATGCAATCTTATTTTCTTATAAGTTTACTGTTTCATCAACAGATCTGTTTCGACGTGAAGGCACCTTGGAAATCGGTGGAGTTTCCCATCTTCAGGATGGCTGCTAGTTTCCGAGCATGTCCATCTGCTTAGGCCCAGCTGTGTGTCTTAAATGCCTACATAGCTAACTTGTTTTTTTATTGATTGATTTGGGGTTTTTTATGTCTTATCAACGTCTTTGAGGTTATTTAAAACAGAAATATGTTTTGGAGTTTTAATTCAGCATTAATGAGACTTTTGATTTGGCCAAACTTTTAATGTTTAGAGTTAAATTAGTTACTGAGAACAAGAGAATTGTTTATATCTGGACCAGTCGAGTGTGATCTCGTTTTGTTTTCAACCAATTTCAAAGCTGCAAACGCCTATTCCCGTTTGAACGTTATTCCTGGGCATGACGATAAACTACATCCGGCAGCAAGCACTTGGATCGGGATATTGGAGGTTTAGAGGAGCGTGGAAGCACCACAATTGCTGTTCTTCAGAGACCCACCCTGACCAGAGGTGGTAGCACCTGTTAGGGCCCAGCTATGGGGATAAAAGTGAACCATAATGGTTGCCAGAAAAGAATAAGTCCAAAAGTATTAGGAATTGACTAAAGTTCATCATATTTCATTTTCAATCATGAATTTGTTCGCAACATCTGGGTGATTGACAGATTTGTTTTTTTTTTTTATTGATTATCAACCCTTTGCAGGATATTTAAAACCAGAAAATGTTTTTAAATTGTAAGAATTTTTTGAGATAATAAAGATTTATTGGTCTTACTATTTAATAATAATGATTTATAGATTAATTAATGATTAATTTAATGGTTTACTGATCTTACTATTTAACCCATAGCTGAGAGGTGTATTCATACATTTCCCGAAGGTATTTGCCCGTAAGTGAAAAATAACGAATCCGACTGAAATTCGAACCCGATTCTCCGATCTCTTATTCCGAACTTTTATCCATTACACCACCTGCACTCCGAGCTAACAGCACCTGATATTCCCCAGCAGTCACCCACCTATGTACTGATCAGGTTCAACGTAGTTTAACTTCGGTGATTGGACGTGAAATGGCTGTAAGCCTAGCCAACCTGTGGCTTATACTGTAACTATAAAGAAAGATATGAGTTGACCCTAGGCTTGAAGACGTTAAGGTTTTAGTGAGCGAGAAAGCATAATCTCGAATGAGCGAATCGGAGCTTAGTTACAGTTCATGTCTCCCCTAGATAGTTTTGAATTCAAAATTTTCTATCTAGTATACTGGTTGCCGACCGCTGTCAGAGAGTTTAGTCTGCCCTACTATTTAACTTATAGCTGAGTGGTGAATAGATGAATCCTTACCTTTATATAAAAATCTCGACGGGGATTCAAACAGTTGGGTTCCGTTTTGCTAATGGCTTCAGCTCCTCAGCCCCAAACGCCACTTCATAGATTGTCTAAACGAAAGAGGGTTTCTTTTTGTTATTCGCTTGATTATAAGAGAGCAACAGACGTGGTAGCGTCTATTCTAGAAGATAATAGAAGAAAGGTCTCCAGGAGAACTTACGCCCACTCGTTGGCTTAGCATTCCGCCACGTGCGGGATAAACTCTCTAGGGAATCTGTATGAGAAAAGCACGTCGATGATGAAAACTTATTGAGGCCCTCTGCCGACCTTGCACGATTTTGGTCTTATATCCAAAAACAGACAAAGGCAAACCATCATTGTCAGAATTCCAAGCTCACGAGGTGTTCTGACCAATCGCTCGCCATACCGGCCTAGACTCCGCATTCTGTAAGTTAAGTTGGCTTACCGTTTTCTTGTTCCGACTCTTTAACTACCACACTATCTGCATTAGTATTTACTGAAGAAAAATGTCGTGTTTACACCATTTATTTTTATCATTTCACTCTAAGCAATTCAGTAAAGCTCCTAAGACACATGGGGTTATCGAATGTAAAAGAATAAGAACAAAGAGAAGCATTATTAAGCAGAGAGAACAATAAAATAACAGAATTAAGAAGACAGAAAATAACAAAAGCAAGAAGCCTTAAGAGAGTTCCACAAGTGAGAAATGCCAAGAAGAAAATGTTAGCATAAAACTTACGGTTATATCGAGGCATTTCAATCGTATAATCATGAGACCAATCTAGTACTTTGTTAAATTTTTCGAAATTATGCTTTTCGCTCACTAAAAGCTTAAAATCTTCAAGTTTAGAGTTAACTCATATCTCCGGGTATAGTTTTACAGACAATTTTTATATTCCTGGCAACAACTGATATATCTTGGACACATTTTTTACAATATGTTCACTTATTACTATCCCCAAGAGCCACTCGAGTTAGAGGGTTAAAGAGTAAAAGGTACAGTTTTTAGAGATATATAGGGAAGATAACGGTTAACCATAGACTTGAACAGATTAACATTGCAATGATCGGAGAAGAGTCTCTTGGGAATCGGATCCACAAAAGAATAGCTCGTGGCGAAAAGCTGCTTGAGTGGAACTTACATCTCACCAAGGGAAGAAGAAGGAAATGAAGGTGGTTCGCTACAATGTGGGATGAATGGCGGGTTTTAAGATAAGAATATAACTTAATTACGAACGGACGGTTGCTGGAAATAGCATAGGTGAAACATAAGAACAACGAGGAATTTTTAAAGAAAAATGGAAACGAAATAAATGCTTATACCTAAAATCAGAAAGAGACAATTGAAATTTCTAGGTCACATAATGAAGAAAGAAGGGATGGTGAATTTCATACAGACAGGACATGTTGATGGAAAGAGGGAGAGAGGGAAAACAGCGAGTAACCTAACAATGTTAATGGATGTCAGATCAAGGAATGTGGAAGGATAGTAAAAAAGCAAACATTGCCAAGAGCTACAAAGGATAGAAAGTTGTGGATAGCCATCGTCGTCCACGTCCTGAAAGGATACGGTGCTTAAATGTAGGAAGAAAGGATTTCCAGGAGATTTATTTTATTATATAAGGAAGTTAATTAAAGCATTCTCTTTTGATTTTGCAGACAACATGGCGCCTCGAGTAGACTTGTAACGTTAAGGATGATCAGCCACGCTCTAACCGTGTCGGCGATGGCCATGGACAGTAACCAATGAAACACCAGGATTGGTGTCCGCCCTCATTTACGGGCTGGCGTTGATTGGTTATTTCTGACCAATAAAACGGTAGAGAATGTGTTCCGAATCCTTATGGCATTGCTGATTTGCGATTTTCTATTTAAAGATAGTATCGGGAGGGGAAACCCAAACTAATTACGACTTTATACCTCCTCCTTCCTATCGTCCTCCTCCTGTAACTTCACTTACTGCTCCTACTCCTCTTGCAATGACACCTTAAACCCTAATTCGATTTACTTCCGTGTTTCATACGTATAATACCCGGTTTGCTTTCTGTCGTTTCGTTTCGCTGCAAGTTCAATTAGCATTACAGATGTTCTTTTTTATACAACCCACTTCAGAACCACTGGCTGTATGTTTGTTTATTCAATTTCACCCAGTACAATGCTCGAGAGCCACACAAATCAGAAGTTTATTGTTAAAATGGCAATGATGGATGAAGTGCGTGATATGAATGAAGCCTCTTTCTTTCATTTCACACACAATTAAAAGTTAAGAATATGAAGTAAAACTTATGGAGACAAGGAGGAAAGATATCGATTGACCCGAAACTTGAGAAGGTCAAGATTATAGTGCGAAGGGATGCATTTACGTGGAAGTCTACTCCACTAAGTAGTAGCAGTGCTGAGAAGACCTTCGATACATTTGCTGAAGAGAGTGCATCATCTGGCTTAATATCCAGGATAAAGCGTGTGCAAATATAAGAAGTGTGTCTCCGAGTGGTGACCGTCTGTTTCATTCTTGAACTCAAGAAACCATGGAGATTGCGTTCAAGAATGAAACAGGCAGTCCCCAATCGGTGTTGACATCAGTACCCACACTTCTTATATATACTAGCGAAGCCTGCTAGTAAATATATATATATATATATATATATATATATATATATATATATATATATATATATATATATATATATATATATATACTAGGGAGTTTCGCTACTTGAAATCTTTGAAAAACAAAATTTAAATGAACATTTCATTCATAAATTGGCTAGTTATAGTTAAGGAAAGTTTTACAAATAGATGCCAACTTGTTGAAGGCCAAGTAAAATGCAAATTTCAAACACTTTTCTGCATTATATAAGACGACATTCCTAAACAGAACTATTTTTGATATGAAATCAAAACAATAAACGAACAGTAATGAAGGGCAGATAATTAATGCAATAAACTTTTTAAAAATCAATATGCAAATTAGTTAAACCTGAAGAGCGATATTGCCTAGAAATAGAATAATATATAATACAGATATTCCGTGTTTAAATTACTCTGAAGTAGAGCTTGGGGTTTTAATCTCAGAATTCGTGGCAGTATTGAGCTCCAGAATTTCGCATTTTTCTATATAGATTCCAAAATACAGTTTTTTACAATATTAACAATTTAACATATTGTCTGGATAAATTTAAACCATTTTGTAATTCCAGTTTTATCCGGCATGAATTAAAAACTTACTTGCTGAAATAAATTTATTATCGGATTTTCCGAGATGTGTTAAGCTTTTTCATTTGATATATATATATATATATATATATATATATATATATATATATATATATATATATATATATATCATTTTCCATATATATATATAATATATGGAAAATGGAAAATTATAAGCAAAACTAGAACTTGTAAAACTTGGGATTACCCATGCCCTTTATGCCTACATGAGAAACTACACATTATTTAGTTTCTAAATAATAAAAATCTATTAAGCAATAGACACGAGTTAACGTTTTCCGACATCATCAAATCTTTGCATTGAATAATTAGCATATAATTTTTTTTAAATCCATAGTCCTTATAAATAGCTTAAATACCCTACAAAAAAAGATAACCCTTTATGAAGTCGTCAAAAAACAAATGTTACGGCAGTTTTTTTTATATACACAAAACCCTTTCAGAAAAAATAAAATAAAAAAATAAAAAAATCTCCATAGACACGTAAACCACACTAGACGAAATCATCTTCCGTTTTAAATTTAGACACCCCCACCTTACCCTGACTTGACATCTCTGAATGTAACTCTATACTGTTACAAATTATTAACACCCTGCGCCCCTTTCTATATGAACAATCGTGCTGGCCGTTACCATCGAAATTTTGATTTCAATAATGAATAAGCTATTAAAACACGTAAATGTCAGAAATAAGTTATTCCAAACAAAAAAAAAAAAAAAATTTCGCTTAAAGATGGAACAGAGCTTACTTTAATTCAATTTAATTCAAATAATTATATTGAAGTTTTCGCTTCTTGTTTTGACACATGAGAACTCTTATGTAGCGTGTTGGAATCATATTTTTAAATAAATAATCATATTTATGCTCTACTTTTGTATCGAGCACTATTTTAAAAAAATAATAACAAAAATACTAAAGAACTTTGGATTATTTACCTAACCAGTTCTTTCCTATTTTCTAAATATTTTCAAATATATATATATATATATATATATATATATATATATATATATATATTTCAGTTGTTTTATATATATATATATATTTTATATATATATATATATATATATATATATATATATATATATATATATATAAAACAAAAAAAAATATATAGAGAATTGGTTTAGATTTTAGCGTAGGTCTCATATTTAACTGGTTAATCACAGCAAACGCACAAGCCACATTTTAATTCTGTTTTTTTTTCCGTCTTTTTCTCTCTCTTTCAAAAAAAGAGAGGAAGTATTCTACTTTTGAAATTAATCGCTCACTCCCCAGCACGTTACCATTACCCAAGGAGACACATTTGTAGTGTTGAAACACGATTGCTATTGTGTAGCGATTTTAACATGTTTTTGTTTTAACATGTTTTTGTTTTAATCTCTGATAATAAATATTTAGCTCTCTTCTGTATTGAGGCCTCTTTTAAATTAAATGTTATGAACAGTAGAATTATACCCCATTTGTTCTTATCTTACCTGGATATTTTTATATATTATATATATACATCCCTGCCCCTACCAAAACGTAACTAATAACTGATACATCAAAATACAGCGATAATGAACACGCAAACACCCCTGGTCTGGTTGAATTGGATTTCTTTGTATCCTTGGAAACGGAAATTATGTTTTTTTTGGGGTTTTTTGCCGTGTCTTTAAAACCCAGTAATTTTAAAAGTTACTCCAAAATTCGCTTGTGGATGAAATGGAACTAATGTCTTTAATTTAATTGCAAAATTAAATTCGACGCTTTCAGCTACCATTTTTGAAACTTGGTTAGAACTGTGTAGCGAAAAAAACATATTTTAAATCAATTAATTTATAATATTAATGCTCTGTAAATTTACATTGAGCACTATTTTGTAAAAATAAAAATATCTATAAGAACACCGGATTATATATCTTACTGTTCTTTCTATTCATATATATATATATATATATATATATATATATATATATATATATATATATATATATATATATATATATCCGAATGTAATGAGAACGATATAAAATATAAATTTTAACATTCACAGCATTTATTCAGAAGAGAGCTCAATACCAATAGTAGAGCAATAATTATTTATTATAATTTTTTCATATAGACAAAGACAATTTACTGACTACAATCATGCAACTTCGTTTCGATGCATTTAATTACAACCCGACTGGTGAGAACCAAAATGGTTATCTTAAGTAAATTGTCTATATGAAAAAAATTATATATATGTGTGTGTGTGTGTAAAGGAAAGCAAGAAGAAATGACTAAACCAAAATTTCAAGATGGAATACATGTTTGTTAACAAAAGGAACGGCCGAACATGCAAATTACAAATTAGAGATGCCAAAATCGAAAACATATAATAATTTAAATATCTGTCACTTCGCATCCCCCATAATTTACCTGGACTTTTCCGTTAACCTGATGAATATTTATGAGCGTTTCTTAAATTTAATTCTTTTGAAAACTAACATTTTTACTTTCGTTTATAAATACTTGTTGCAAAACAAAATCCTTACATCTACCTCGATAAAGTCCGTTAAAGGGCGAAATGCGTTGGCTAAGATAAGTTTTTCTTCTGTCTTTATTCATATATATATATATATATATATATATATATATATATATATATATATATATATATATATATAATTATTACTAAACACTTAGCTTCCTTTCTTTCTCCACATGTAAATTCCTTTTTACCTTTTATGGGAAACTTTCCAATGATGGAAGTGAGAGATATGCTCCGATAACTGAATAAAATAATTAGGTAGTGATTTCCCACCTGATGAAACGTTAAAAAATTTTTAACATTGAAACGAGATATACAGTTTTGTAGTGGGTGTGTGTATGTTCTAATGTAACACTGCATATATATATATATATATATATATATATATATATATATATATATATATATATATATATATATATATATCACTTATATTCATAACTGGATACATGTATATAGCTACTTTGTTTTGAGAAAACCTGTATTTGTCTCCTAGTTCGTTTTGTATTACTATTTTGTTTCTGAACAGATATTTTTCGTCAATTCTAACGGTGCGATTCTAACGTTACGTAAGAGCTTTCTAAGATCACATTAACTCACTGACAGTTTGCCGATGACAAACAGATGACACACAACGAAAAGAGTGGGATCATTATTTCTTTGGCTGTGAGAACTTTAGGCATTGCAAAATTAACACAATTCTACTTATTGACGCTCCACACCAAGTGGTGGCTTTCAGTGAAGTCCAAGCCCCAGCACTATGTAAATAGACTGGTCCACTCGTAAAAATTATCAAAAAAATTTTTCGAGAAATATATTTTATCCTGAAACCACAAAATTTGTTAGAATCGAAAAATATTGTCTATCGATTTAGAAGTGGGGGTTTTGTTCATAATATAAATGCACTCTGTTGTGGTAAACCCTCCTACAGTAGAATGAACTCTTCCTACTCTCATAAATACCGAGAGTCGGTGGGAGAGCCGTGACGCAGTCTCTGACTGTGTGCGACTTTTGTTGAACTGTCTGCTTTGGCAGAGAGGAACCCGGACGAGGCTTTGCCGAAGGGCAAAGTTTCGTCCGAGGAGGTAGACAGATCCCGAACCCCCTTATGTGGGTTTTTAGGGAATATTTTTGGCCGAGTCTACGGGCTCGGAGAAACCCACGTTAAACTCGGCCTTGTGCCACATACATTCCTCGTGGGGGGACTGTTAACTATCGCCGAGACGCAGTCTCTGACTGTGTGTGACTTCTGTCGAACTCTCTGCCTTGAGTAGAGATGAACCCGGACGAGGCTTTGCCGAAGGTGGTAGACAGGCCCTGAATCCGGAGTGGACAGGCCCTGAATCCGTTTATACGGGTTCTAAGGGAATATTTTTGGCCGAGTCTACGGCCTCGGAGAACCAACGGTTCCACATGCATCCCTTGTGGGGGTGGGGCTGTTAAATATAGCCGAGACGCAGTGTTAACCTACCGTTCAGACATACACCTCTATCTGCTTATTACTAACATTCTTGCTTTGTATGTATCTGTTATTTCAATACACTTGTTCAACCTACCTTTCGTCTTCCGTGTCTTTCTTTCTGGCCCCTAAACAGGCCACAACACACTCACAAATCGATTCCCGATAACCCCAAGACTATCAAAAAACAATATAAATTTTCTGGATTTTTAAGTTTTTTTCGGAAGTACATGCGTAAATATTGGTGGATAATAACTATTTATCTTAAATGAAGAATAAACGGGTGCATATTTTTATTAATGTCTGTATTTTTTTTGTTCTTTAAATAGAAAAAATGTGTATATCCGTTTCTTCTTTATTTAACGAAGTATGTAATTCTTAGGGAGGGCAATCCTTCATTGAACCTAATGGACTGGCGCCACAGAATCATAAAGAACTGTACCAAGTAACAGAAACCACATCACTTGAGGACTATCAAGAGCGGCAATAATTCAATCTTTATTTAGACCAAACAAATCTGTTTTCGTACGCAAATCAGTAAAGTCCACATAACTTTGTAAAATATGAGAGGTCGATTTGATACTCTATACATATGACTTTCCTTCTAAAATGAAAAATTCAATATTTCTCGATTTTTCCAAATCTACAAAAATATCCCACGAAAAAAATTTTCTTTTTTTTACGAATGGGCTACATAAGTAGAGCCTAATAACCCTTTTAGTTGACTTTTAATTATGCTGTCGCCTGGAAGTTTTTTAATTCTTCCTCAAATATTCTCTTCCTCCAAATTCTTTGCATGGCTTTTTGGGATTGTTCTATGCAAACTGATAATATTTGGCAGGTTGATTTTTCATTTTTTGAAGAAAAGCAACATTGTGCACGATGTAAAAGTTGGAGTTTGATGTGATAAATACTAACATCAAAAGTTAAATTCATAGCTTCTATCAATTATTGAGTTTTTAGATTCAAAGATCGTCTGAGAAATGTACAGAAATGCCTAATTTCTGCAGGTTCTGCTAACAAACTAACTTTAAAATTTTAGTATTTAAAGAATAAATCCAAATAATGTTGATATCTTTTGCATTAGATACATTGAATGGAAAATATATTCAAACCAGAAATTCTAATCATGAATCATCACAAACAAAATATGCAATTTTATTTTACTGCATTCGATAAGTAAAAACTGTAAAAAATTGTAAAATATTACAAAATGGCTACACAATAAATAAGATTTCTTAGATCATAATTAATAAAATGAAAAAATAAATAAACGTGTATATAACAGCATAATACTGTTGTGCACAATGGAGACGAGGCCAAGTGGTTAGAACGTTCGCCATTTAATCCGGGTTCGAATTTCACTATGGTCGATTTGTCACGAAGGAGACTTCCTATGTTAGACTAGAGGGGTCGATCCTAGCATGAGACATCATTGGAAAGTGCCTGAAAACCAAACCACGGGTTGACCTACGCCTTGTGAGTGAAATTGGTTAGACGGAACCCTTGGGGGCCGTCGATAGCTGTGCTAGTACGAAGTCACAAGTCGTCATGGCTGAGGGCTCAAGCCGCGCTGGCCTTGTTCAAATTGTTGATTACGCTAGATAACACACTCTTTTCCAGAAACTGTAACTAAGGTTTGCTCAGCATAGTTCCAGTATAAACCACAGGTGAGCTCTGTGTGTGTTCAATAAACACAAATGTGCCTGGGCAAGCGTCTGCAATAGGGATTGACTAGTAGTCAGGTATCTTCGAATACAAGTGGCCAGCTGTACTATACTGCTGGGCACAAATTATAGGACAAAATGTTTTTAAATTTGTATTGTTTATTGAAAATAGTGCTAAAACTACTACACTTTATAACATATTGCATTATAATAACTAATTTCGATAGCAGTATAATTTCCCATTCAATTTTAAATGAGTGACTTATTTGATGTCACAATGATTTAATAATAATGTGCTTGTGCCTTGTGTAACGAGCACAGAAGCAGGAGTTAGGAAAATCGAGAGACAGTTTTAGGGATGCCAGCATTAATCTCTTGTGCTTTAGGGCTTGTAGTTATATCACGTTGAAGTTCGCGTTCGATCACCGAAGTCAAGCAAAGTTGGTTCTGGTCAGTGCCTAGATGAGTGCCCGCTTGGGAATGCCTGGTGATGTAAGCTTGGATTTACGGCTGATGTAATGAATAACGGATGATTATTAGAAATCGGAAAGCCTGATTCTGATTCCAATCGGCTTCATTATATTCACTTTTATGCAAGTACCCTTCATTTATGTGCTAATACCCTTGGGAAAGGTATGAATTCTCTTCTTCTTCTCAGTTATGGGTAAATAGCAGGACAGATTGGGTTTTACTGATGTACCGCAGAAAGAAATGGCAACCTACTGCGTGAAAAAAATCTGCCTCGTCAGTCACGTATCGAAAGATACACGATCGCCTAAGCGTGTATCACGCATGACACATAACTGACTGATATTCACTTACGTGCTAATAATCTTGGGAAAGTTATGAATCCTCTTCTTCTCCTCAGCTATAGGTAAATAGCGGGACAGACTGGGTTCTATAGCCTTGGATGGCAACTGATCTACCTCAGAAACAAATGGCAACATACTGCGGAAAAAAATCTGCCTCCTCAATCATGTATCGAAAGATACATGATCATCTAAGCGTGTATCATGCATGGCACATAACTGACTGGCCCTTGGGAAAGTCTTATTCTCCAGCTATGAGTAGATTTTTAACAGTAAATCATTATTATCTCCAAAAAATTATTACAATCCAATTTTTTTTTCTGGCTTTAAATTGACTACAAAAGGTTGATAGGTCGCAAAAACAAATCAATCAATCTATTTTGTGCTTCAGGGAACTGGAAATTAATTAGATTTCTATACTTGCTTGATTTAAACGTCTCAAGTTCCTAGCTCGTTTTCTCGGACGATTCCTCTTTCTAATGACCGTATATTTCTTACTGTTGATTCACGCATTTCTTTATTATCTTGCCTATAAGTTTCCGCAGTTTTTTTCCTTTGCCATCAACACGATCTCATCTGCATATCTTTGCTGCATTTATGATGAAATATTCGATCAATCACCGTTAAAGTTTCCAGTTTGTTGGGGGTTCGTCTCTGAAGTTCCTATTCTATAGAACTCTGTGGAACCCTCTGACCATCACCCTATTACACCCTATCACATTTTGGTAAAGTAATCGGTTCTAATCATTGCTGAATTGGTTAAGCATCTTTTTAAACAGAAAAGGATTATAAATATTATTTTTGGTTTAAACAGATTTTTTTTCACCGCATATATTAGGTTGGTGCAAAAATAATGACGTAATAATGTCATTATTTTTGCACCAACCTAAAATAAGGTCACTATGACGGATTTTGTATGGAATGAGTCTGATTTAAATCCGTTATTTTTTTATTTTTTTTTTTTTTTGCTTATGGGAAAGAGAAGAATTTTTCTTTTCTTTTTTCCTCTCAACGTACAAAAGAAATTAAAAAGCTATTTGACGTTGTGTTGGGATGGAAAGAGCGTCTAAAATAAGTACGAATTTCGCCAATGCTGCAAAGTCGGTCTACTCAGAAAGATGCCAGACATTCTTACAATTACTTAGCGTATTCAAATAGTGACACTTTTCTCACGTTATATCGCAGATAAATTCGCCTGTTTCAACGCTCTTTTTTTTTTCTTTAGATTTATTAGTCTTTTCAAAATGGTCACAGTGATGTAGATTTAGCTAAGATAAATTGTTGGTTGGTTGGATGGTTGTTTTGTTAACGGAAAAGTTTGGGTAAATTACAACATCATTTACTCACTTTCATTTTTATAGACAGAATTACGTCACTTAGCATCTTCCATATTTTACCTCGACTTTCAAGTTTAGCTGATGAATATTTATGAGCGCCTCTTAAATTTAAAATTTTGAAAAACTTAAAAACATTTTACTTTTTTATATAGATACTTGTTGCAAAATAACATTTGTATATTTGCCTTCATAAAGTCTATGAGAAGACGAAACGCGTCGGCTAAGTTTTACATCTGGAAAGATAAGTTTTACATTCGAGAGATCCAATTTGTTTATTTTCAACCTTGGCTTGTACAGATTGCAGAAAGGATCGCTTCGGGGATTAAGACAGCAGTTTTGGGGTCAGAATGTTTGAAGAAGGTTGGGAGAGGAGCTTCCGTCATATATGACCGAAAACTCTCCCATTCTGCCTACGCATAGCGAAAAACCGTTCTATGGAACGGTAAATCAGGTAATGTCATTGGTTTGAAATCAATATGGACACTGATTAGGGAATGATCTGACGTGCCAATGGGGGTTAAAACTTTGGCTGAACATTTGTCAGAGCAGGATTAGAAAAAAGGTCTGGAGGTTGTCCTGATGTCCCGTCGTGGGTTTATAAATGATCTGGGTTAGTTCATATGCGTCTCTGCAATATCTGCCCCCCTTATCGGTTTTGTTAGAGTGGACTAACCACTCTTTATGGTGAACATTGAAGTCACCGCATATGTGAATGTTGACCGATCGATATTCGGTGAGGATATTGTCAATCCTCTCATATTTGATCGAAGATTACTGACCCTTTATCCTGAGGACAATGCAGGGTAAGGACGGATGTGCTACTATGATTTAAATCATTAACCGCTATATTTGTTTTTTGTATGAATGATTCATGAATTTATATATATATATATATATATATATATATATATATATATATATATATATATATATATATATCACAAAACTAACCTGGCCGTGTGTCTCGAAAAGGACCTCCAATCGGTTGTGAACTGGGACAGAAATTGGCTGGTCAACGCTTCAGAAACAAAACTGCTCTCTATCAATCACCACAGAGATCCTTCTTTGCCCTCCCTTTGACTGCTGACCTGAGATGGAACAAATACATTGATTCAATTGCCTCGTCCACCGCAAGGAAAGTTGGCTCCCTGTGCCGCGCCAGGAAATTTTTCTCCCCGGAATCGATCATCCAGATCTACAAATCAACAACTCGCCCTTGCATGGAGTATTGCTGCCATATATGGTCTGGTGCCCCTTCTGTTTGCCTCGGGGTTCTTGATAGGCTCCAGAGGCGGATATGCAATATAATTGGCCATGCTCTGGCATCTAGTTTACAGTCACTTTCTCAAAGACGCGCCGTCGCCTCTCTCTGTCTGTTCTGCAAATACTTTCATGGTAATTGCTCCGAGGAGCTGCATTCGCTGGTTCCCAGACTTCATGAGTTCAAGCGCCCTACGAGGCTGGCATCCCGCTCTCACCCCTTCACTGTCGAAACTCCTAAATGTAGCCGTCTCTTCTACTCTAATAGCTTCATGTCTCGCACCTCTCGCCTGTGGAACTCCCTTCCCTATTCCAGTTTCCCTGAGAGCTATAATCTCCAGCTATTCAAATGTAATGTCAATCGTCTTCTCCAGTTGCCTTGATCTATCCACTGCCCTTCTCCTCATCCTTTCTTCTATCACTCCTATTTGATCTTGCTCCAAATTTTCTGTAAGCCCTTGCGTCCTAGTGGCTTCCCGCCTTGTTTGGGGTGAAATACTTATACATATATATATATATATATATATATATATATATATATATATATATATATATATATATATATATAACCAGTTCTTTCCTATTTTCTATATATTTTCACACACACACACACACACACATATATATATATATATATGCGCTACTTCCAAATCACCCTATTCTCCAGTTTTACATCTATAGTTCCTTTACATACAAGCTTATGTAAGGAGTGAGAAAAGTTGGTGTTATGTATTTGTATCTTTACATATGTTGAGTTGTGTGGTAGCTAGTGTATATTTACACACTGTTATGTGCACTTGTGTACACAGCGCATCTATATTTGCATGCACTTTTCCACTCTTTTTTCCTTTATTATTATTGTTTTTTTTTTCTACAACCCTCATTTTCTGACAATGATTTTCCCCCAAAAATTTATCAAAATATTTTACCCTTTTATTTCTTCCTTTCCTTCTTTTTTTCTTTCATTTTATTTTTATTACCGTTTTTCCTTTGTTCCCCAACTCTTTTTCTGTCTCGTCAAATATCTTAGTCGAACAATCTTCGGAACTGACCACACACAGGACCATCCTGCGTCCTATGACCCTCTTCCTCTATGTTCACAATTCTCACTATAAGAATAAAATGGTGTAACGCGTTCACAGCGATCCCAAATTTGATTCTAAGTTTATTTTCATAAGAAGTTTCGCACAGCAATGAATCAGAGATTTGGTTTTTGCTAATAACACGATTTCCACCGGATTTCACACCGTCCACAAGAACAACTGTCGGTGATTAATTCTCCATTGCTCTGTGTATTTCGCGTACCGTTGATGAAGGACACAGACGTGCCCGAAAATTCTGGACTTAAAACCTTAATTTCCGTACTTCATTTTTGTCTTGTGGTTAATAATTAATATTTAATAAATGTTTTCCGTACTGATTATATTGGTATCCTTTCGTTTGCCCTTGTTTTATTAACCAATCTATCTATTTTACACACACACACTCACATATATATATATATACATATATATATATAATAAGAAATATAGTTTTAAGATGTGCTATATTTATGGGATAAAGTGTTCAATATCAGATACAGCGTATCTAAATGTAAATATAAAAGTGAATATTGAAGTCAACACTCAGAGGCGACAGACTGTTTCATACTAGACGCAATCGTCAGGCTGCCTGACGACTGCGTCTTCAATGTTCACGTTTATATATATATATATATATATATATATATATATATATATATATATATATTCGCAGTTGGAATTAAGATACCTTTAGTAAATGACCATCTTCACCTACGAATTTTAATTTTAAAATTCGCAGGATTTTTCAAACAGTTTATGTTATCAGTTCGTAGTATACTGTTTATTTGAAGAAAGAAAGAAAGAGAGAGAGAGAGAGAGAGAGAGAGTGTGTGTTATTGGGGACTTATTGAGAGGTAAGAAAATCCTGCGAATTTTCAAATTAAAATTCCTTGGTGAAAATGGTCATTTACTAAAGGTATCTTAATTCCAATTGTAAAGAAAATTTGGTCTGTTTAATGAAAATATACATTGAGTGCTCTATTGTGAGTCAGTTTTAACATATTTCAAATTCTATGATGTGTTAATAGGACACACCTGGATTATGCCAACATATTACTACCTATACATATATATATATATATATATATATAGTCATCCACAGTTCATCAGTGTGGCTAGGCGTCCGGTTGACTATAGCAAAGGATCGAAACCCGACTGAATTGGCGTCAATCGGAGGATTCTACTACTAAGCTGTTGGCGCACGGCAAGGACGAGGGTGAATTTAAGCGTATTTATTTTTAGATAAACACACAGTGACTGAGAGAAGTCGATTCGTTTTTACCGAAGAGTCTTGCATTATTAGCCTTTATAGTCACTGTTTACAAACCCACACTTCCTCCCCAGAGACCTCAACCGACATAAATTTTTCAGGAGCATATATATTGTCATCCACATACAGACTGTTTCGCTGTATCAGGGCTCATCAGCGTGATAGACGTCCGGTTGCCTCTAACAGACCATTAACACCTAAGAAATCAGGTAGTGTGGTATATTACTGGAGTTCAACGTGTTTAAATGCAAGCAAAATTTTGTAAACTTAATAATAATAATAATTAATAGATGAATAAAAGTTTTAAGGATTTATCTTCCCTACTTCAGGTTTCATAGATATACTGCTCGTCTATCTATAGAATTCATTTTTCTGGCTCTGTCGAAGGCTGTATCTACGAAACATAAAGTTGAAAAAATAAGTCTTTCAAACTTTTCTCTTCCTTTAACTTTTTCTCTCTCCCTTTCTATCTATCTATCTATCTATCTATCTATCTATCTATCTATCACATTCTCTTCATGATCTATCTATCTGTCTCACTTTCTTTCTATCTATCTATCTATCTATCTATCTATCTATCTATCTATCTATCTATCACATTCTCTTCATGATCTATCTATCTATCTATCTATCTATCTATCTATCTATAACTATATAATTATATATGTGCATATATAATTATAGAATGAATAGAGCGAGAAGGGAAGAGGCTGATTATGAGTAATCTGCCTTATTCTCAGCATCTACTCTAGTGATCCTCTGACCGAGAAAAGTCTAGACAGAGCGATAAATCCGTAAGCGCGGCTCACTGTACCGTTTGAACAGTTACGTGGCCTTGAATATATATTTTTTTACGTAAGCATTTAGGGTCGGGAAGAAAGGCATTTAGAAATGTCAAGTCATTTGAACCACACCCTCTTTACTTGTGTATCCTTTCATTTTTCCCCAGTCAGAACTTTAATTCAGTTTCAGTGAAATACATCAAAACTATTTGTTTCTTTTTAATCTTTAATGGTTGAAAATGCCCCATATTGAATTATTGTCAAGGTATCCATTTTTCTCGGACCCTTATATATATATATATATATATATATATATATATATATATATATATATATATCGATGGGTGCCATAACAAGTAAGAATTGATACTTTGCATTGTTTTCCTTCACGTAAGCGACGTTAAAGAAACCGTTATTCCCTGAACGGTGTAAAATCAATAAGACCAAATTATATACGCTTATTACAATTAGACATTGGACTATGCAACAATGAAATGCTGAAAACACGGGATTGTTCTTGTTGGTTGATTTTGTTAAGCGGCATATCAATTCCTATGGGTTATTTAACGCCGAAATCTATTTTGAACAATTTTATGGCTTCAACTAGAGAAAATATTGGTCATTTTGCTATAAATGACCGTTCATTTTTTTTTTTTTTTGAATAAACACAAACGTGCTTTAGGGATTGGCTATCCGCCCTAGTAGACGGGTATCGTCTAATACGAGTGTACCTATATATATATATATATATATATATATATATATATTTTATTGTATCGTTGGACTAGTTATATGTAACTACCTGAAGTAAAATTATAGTGGAGGTTTGTGGTACGCCCTTATCAGACTGCGTTTCGTAATGACTATACATATATATATATATATATATATATATATATATATATATATATATATATATTGGAATAAAAACAGATTACTTTGGAACCTTAAAGTGATATGTTTTTATTCAAACATATTTGCTCTGAATTTACATTGAGCTCTCTGGATATCATCCTCCTTGGGTCTACCCATACGGATTACCTAGTTTTGCATAAACTAACTATATATATATATATATATATATATATATATATATATATATATATATATATATATATATGTGTGTGTGTGTGTGTGTGTGTGTGTGTATATTTGCAACAGAAATGTGATTCTACAGAATGATGCTGAGGATAACATATACCGAGCATGTGAGCAACGATGAAGTTTTAAAGAAAATGGAAACAAAAAGGAAACTTATATTTAATATCAGGATGAAATAGATCGAATTTTTCGAGCACGAGAGTGAGGAGGGATGACTTGTAAAATCTGATACTGTTTTAGTATCCTTTATCGGAAAACCTCCAAAATCCAAAAGTTTTTCAGGTAACTTGTCAGAAATGGAAAATTTCAGAAAGCACAGGGAAGGTTTTTGATGTGCAGCTGTTGTAAGTGACCTCACCTGCTCTGGATTCAATAATGATTTGGTTTGGTTTATTTTATTTTACGGAATATCAACACCTCAATGGGTTATTAATGCCGACAAGACATTTAGGATAGGTTCGTCTGAATAAAATATATATCCTTTGTAAGGAATTATTTTCTAAATCAGATGACATATTTTTTTTTTGTAAAGACGGTATTTACAGAGAGCCAAATCTACTGCTGCTAATATTTTGTTTTCCAAAAATGTATTGCTGGTATTTTTACTATAAAAACACATTTTTTTACACATTCATAGCGTTTTGTTCCCAGTTTGTGGTTCAACTATTTGCCCATAACTGGGACCCTAAAAGGTGCTACCACCCCAGATGAGGGTGGATTTGGAAGCAACATCAATTAAGAGGTGGTTCTATGCTCCTCAAAACCTCATGATCAGAGGCCTTACTGCCTGATGTAGTTTATCGTCATACCCTGGACTTATTTAATAATAATGATAATAATAATAATAATAATAATAATAATAATAATAAGAAGAAGAAGAAGAAGAAGAAGAAGAAGAAGAAGAAGACGAAAAGGAAGGAGAACAGGAACAATGCCATCCTATGAGGCACGTATTATATAACTTTAAAAGAATTCAGCAACTTAAATATCACATTAAATAAAGAGAGTTGAGGATGTAAAGAAATCCTGTTGTAGTGTTTTATCTGCTGCTGTTATTGTGCATTTTGTTGAATTTACTTTGATTAGAAATACAGCTGCCATTACCAGACAAAATATCAAAACGACTGCTTTTAAAGTAAACCAAAAAGCATCACAAAAGAAAAAGGGTTGGAGAAAACCACAAAATGTTTGTCTCGTCATGTATCGTGCCATTCGTTTCAGTCTTTCGTAAAATTAACTTAGGAGAAATTCTTTTATGTACCAGTTACCTTTTAAGGATGTGGGCGATCATGGTTTTCCACAACTTCCTTTTTTTTTTTTTTTTGCTTTAAGTAACTTTTAACATTTACCATCTCTGTTCTGTCATTCAATCACCATTTCTTTTATGCGACGTCTCCCTTCAAGAGAGAGACAAGCGATCATGGCTCTCTTCAAATGTTTTTATTAGGCTGGTTCAAAAATAATGTCGTTTTCTCGCATATGTTACTATGTGAGAAAACGACATTATTTTTGCACCAACCTAATATTTAACATCTAAGACTTACGACCATATCACATTCAAACAACGGTTTCCGTACGATCATCAGAGTTAAGCAACGATGAGCCTGGTCAGTACCTAGATGAGTGAGAGTTCCAATTCCAGTCCAATTCACTTACGCTCAAATGCCTTTGGAATAGGCATGAATTCACCTCTTCTCCTCCAGCTATGGGTTAATTAGCCATATCACGTTCAAACAACAGTTCCCGTACAATCACCGGAGTTAAGCAACGACGAGCCTGGTCAATGCATGGGTAACAGGTTAAGAATAGAAGGTGCTGTAAGCTTGGACGTGCAGGTGTTATAGCTTATGACCATTCCACGTTAAAAACACCTATTCCCGAACGATTATTTAAGTTAAGCAACATCGAGCCTGGTCAGTGCCTAGATGAGTAACAGTTTGGGAATAACAGGTGCCGTAGTTTTGGATGTTCAGGTGTTATAGCTTATGACCATTTCACTAAACACCTATTCCCGCACGATTATTTAAGTTAAGCAACATCGAGCCTGGTCAGTGCCTAGATGAGTAACAGTTTGGGAATACCAGGTGCCGTAGTTTTGGATGTGCAGATGTTATAGTTTATGGCCATTTCACGTTGAAACATCTATTCCCGTACGATTATTTAAGTTAAGCAACATCGAGTCTGGTCAGTGCCTAGATGGGTAACTGATTGCGAATACCAGGTGCTGTAGGCTTGGATGTGAGGGTGGTATAGTTTACGTCTATTCCACGTTGAAAAACCAGTTCACGTAGAATCATTGAAATTAAGCAACGTCGAGTCTGGTCAGTATCTAGATGGGTGAGAATTCCAATTCCAGTCAGGTTCGTTATATTCACTTATGCCTTTGGGAAAGGCATGAATTCACCTCACCTCCCCCCAGCTATGGGTTAATTAGTAGGACTTGTATCAATAAATCATTATTATCATTAAAAACATTCTCACAATCTAAAACTATTTTGTGGCTTTAAACAACCTGGAAATCTAACATTTGACACTCGACCATCTCTCTTTGTCCTATTCTATCATTCATTCAAGTATTCTGCTTTTATGTGCCCAGTCCCTTCAGGACGTGGACGATTATAGCTCTCTACGACTTCCGGTCTTTTGTTACTTTGAGTAACTTTTGACTCTTTACCACCCCCTCCTTAGGCTTTTTATGTGTTAGAGTTGCCAGCCCCTCCCCTAACATATTTGGAATTCAATTACCTTTCTTCTAGATTTTTTTATCAACTGAGGCTAGAGTGATTGATTATTTTTATGGCTTATCAACCATTTACAGGTTATTTAAAACCATAAATATTTTTATATTGGACGAATTTCTTGTACAGTGTAACCCGGATATAAGAGAGTTGTCGGGCCTGGATAAGTCTCTTATATCCGGGTTTCTCTGATATCCGGGTTTGGTTTATTTTGTTTAGGTAAGTATGGCTCTAATTTGGGACTAGAGAAAATCTCTCTTATATCCGGGTTACACTGTATATAAAATAACCCGATTGGAATTGGAATTGGAATTCGGCTCTCCGATTTCAAGTTTCGGACCGCTATCCATTGCACTACTCGCATATTACAGCACCAGCTATTTCGGAGCAGTCACCCGTCTAGATACTGACCAGACTCAACGTTGCTTAACTTCGTTGATCGTACGAGAACCGGCGATTTAACGTGATATGAACTAAGGATTGAGCACCTACTCGGTCTTGCTATTTAACTGATATCTATGGGAAGGGGAACAGATGGATTCATGCCTTTCCAAGAGTATTTGTGTGAAGGTGAACGAAAACCAGCTCGGCTGAAATTTGAACTAGGCATGTTTATCCCACTTTCCACGTTGATCGCTACTACGATAGGCGCACATCTAGAAAATAAAATATGCACAAAGCTAAAATAACGAATAAATCATTTAATGTTTACAACCATTTGTAGAGTTTTTTTTTTTTTTTGTAACTGGCATGTCGGTGATCATGCCTCCTTACAGATTCCTTTTCGTTTATTATCTGTGAATTGCAATGTCTTCTTGGCTTCCCACCGCTTTTCCAACGGTTTTGTATTCAAAATAATTCTTCTTCCAGACTAGTTGCCACCCAAAACTAGCGAGCCCTGTCTGATTTGCTATGTATCTCGGGCAGAAGAACTGGTGTTTTGCCTTTCCTAAGGGCATTAATGCGGAAGCGAACAGATTCGCCTGCAATCAGAACTCGTATCGTAGATTCCACTTCCTCTGCCGATAGCTAGCCGCACATCTTTCTTTAGCGATTACCATGTTTAAAACTCTACCGAACACAGTAATCTTTCTAAGTTGGTGTTTTTTTTCCTGGCTTACCAAAACAATTCCATAGACGAATGTTGCTAGGAATGTTTTTTTTCATGCAATAAATAGAATACTTTCCATCTGTTATAAATGGCAATTTGTTGTCGCTGACTATTTTTGCCTCTGAATAAAAAAAGGATTTCTTTTAGCCATGACTTTTTCCCGTAGTTATCAGTCAGAGATTTTTTCTCCCTAAATGTTCACTTCATACAAGGCCCAATAGCCACTCAAGGTAGAGGGTTACTAAAGGAAGTTGTTGCATAAACGTAAGAGGAAAAATTAAATGTAGATTATGATGCATGAACAAAATAGATAACAGTCAATTTAGAATTTAGATTTTTGTGATCGGGAAGCATCCTCTCGGGAGTCTGGTTCATAAAGTAGCGTAGTTTTCACAATGTACAAGGCCCATGAGTTAATCAAGTTTTCCTTAATGGGGGTGTTACATGTACGCAAGAGGAAGATTGATTCGTTTTCTACGGTTTATCAACCCTTTGCAGGTTATTTAAAGCCAGAAAATGTGTTTAGGTCGTAAGAAAATTTTGTTGAGATAATAATGGTTTAGTGAGACAAGTTTACACTAACTGACCCATAGCTGGTGGGGGAGAATAAGTTGGTTCATAATTTTCCGAAGGATATTAGCGCGTAAGTGAAATTAGCGAACCCAACGGGAATTGGAACTCGGCTCTCCGATTAACATTCCAGCCATTATCCATTACATCACCCGCACATCCACGCTTACAGCACGTCTTATTCGTAAGCGGTTACCTATCTAAATACTGACCAGGTTCGACGTTGCTTAACTTTGGTGGTCGTTCAGGATGTTGTCGTAAGCTCGTTAAAGGAAGTGGTTTGAAGTGCAGATTATGAGTATATGTAGAAAAGATAGCAGTTGAAGAGATTGAAATCGTAGCGATCGGGGAAGCATCCCCTCGGGAGTCTGTTTTACAAAGTAGCGGTTCTTGGGAAGTAGCTCTCGGAATGGATCTTTGTCCTTACCAGTGAAAGGTTTTCCATGGAAACAGCGATAGAGTTGCGATAAACTTGCAACTGCAGTGGGAAAGAGGACGTAGGATAGAATCGCTTAAATGCTTCCGAACTTCGTCAAGGTCTGAAAGAGACGATTGGACATCATCAACGCAGATTAAGGAGAAAAAAAAAAACAACACAAATTTTAAAATCCATGCCATTTTAAACACCATTAGTCAGGTAACTAATGTTCAACTTTTTTAAATCATTTCATTCCAAGCAAGGCAACAAAGCCACTAAGACGCAAGGGATTATTGATTTAATTTTTAAAAGATCAAAGTGAACTGGAAAGCAAGAAACTGAAAGAGAGTTCCACTTGCTAGAAGGGCGGGTACAGGAACTCTAAGCGTAGAGGTTATGGTTACTTTTATCCATTTCAAAAGGATGAGACCTTGTAGCCAATCTAGTACTGTGCTTAAATTCGTAAAGTCTAGGTACCAAAGGGGAAAGCTCATCAGAACAATTAGCATGACAATATCTATATTTATAGCAGGCGTCTGCAATGGAGAGTATGAACTAGCCTAGTCTAAACTAAAGCTACCTAAGCCTTTATATACGACCATTTCTTATTAGTATCGCAAACTGACCATTGGTCACTCTTTTTCTTTTTTACTCATTTCAGCCCACACAATAAAGCCTTTGGGACGCAACAGGGAAAAGAGTGGGAAAAATATGATAAAAAGAAAATAATTATTAAGAAAAGAGAACAATAAAACTAACTGGAATTAAGAAGATAAAAGATAAAGATTAATATTGCATGTAAAGATGTATTTGAAGATCAGAGTTGACTGGAAAATAAGAAACCTGAAGAGAGTTTCACAAGCGAGAAGGGCGGGTGAAGGAACTCTAAGCGTAGACCTTATGGTTACATTTATCCATTTCAAAATGATGAGATCTTGTAGCCAATCTAGTACTGCGCTTAAATTCATAACATCTAGGAAACAAAGGGGAAACCTCATCAGAACAATTAACCATGAAAATATCAATATTTATATCAGGGAAGCTACTTTAAGGCGGTGGGAAAATGACTGAAACGGAGATGCCAGATCAGGACCAATAACATAGCATAGTCTTCTTTAGTTTTCATCAAAAATGTATCCATAAATAGCAGAAACTCCAGACCAGATGTGACAGTAATATGCCATTCATGGCTGCATGGTAGGCTTATAAATAGCAAGGAAAATTGTCTAGCACGGCACAATGAACCAACCTTCTTAGCAGCAGGCTTAGAAATTGATTCAATATAATCTTTCCATTACATGTCAGCTTAAGACTTTAGCCCGAGGAGGTTAGCATCAGCCATATTCACATTCATTTCCTTTTCTAATTTGACCATCAACAATAGCTGTCCAGTGTTTCCTATATTTCTTATTAGTATCGCAAACTGATCATTGGTCACTCTTTTTCTTTTTTACTCATTTCAGCCCACACAATACAATAAAGTCTCTGGGACGCAACAGGGAAAATATGAGAAAAAGAAAATCATTATTAAGAAAAGAGAACAATAAAACTAACTGTAATTAAGAAGATAAAAGATAAAGATTAACATTGCATGTAAAGATGTATTTGAAGATCAAAGTTGACTGGAAGCCGGAAGAGAGTTCCACAAGCGAGAAGGGCGGGACTTTAAGCGTAGAGCTTAGGATTACATTTATCCATTTCAGCCTAAATGATGAGACCTTGTAGCCAATGCAGTGCGCTTAAATTCGTAAAGTCTAGGTACTAAAGGAAAATGATGTTTATCCTGTAAAATACAGAAATATGGCACAAGGCCAAGAGGAGGATAGGGAAGGCTGATGTTTCTGTTCTTTCTCTTGTTTCGATCTCGCAGAATTATGGTTAGAAAAAAAAGGCAAGGTGAACAGTCGGGAATCGACCCCAGATGGAAATACGCTGTCATTTGGGAGAAAGGAGGGCTTGGAGAATCTGATACTCACAGTCGAATAGAGGGAAAGAGAAACAAAAGAAAGCAACGCATGACAAACCTGACGAGCTTAATCAAGTGGATGAGAGATCGTGGTCTGGGGAAGGAGGCAGGGGGGACGAAACTTATTGAGAGCTACAAGGGATAAGGAGGAGAACCATGATCGCTTACGTCCTGAAAGGACACGGGACATAAAAAGAAGTACTGACCCAAGCATAACACAGTTTTCTTTACATTAAAACAAAACATTTTTTCCTACATTCACTAGAATACCACAAAGTCTCCATGAATAAAGAACTAGTCCCCATATGTACATTTTTGTTTACGGGCTGGGAAGCGAATAAAAACAACAATTTAAACAATTTAATCGGAGGAATACAAAGATTAACAGGATAAGATTGGGCAGTATATTCATTAAAATATATCTGAGTATTTCAGCGCGACAAATCCTTAAACCAGTCAAAATTTCTTTGGGACATTACCGTTCATAATAACAGACATATAAAAGCTTAAAAAAAGAGGAAAATATTAGGTTGGTGGAAAAATAATGACGTAATAATGTCGTTTTTTGACGTATTTTTTAACGTTAAAAAACGACATTATAACGTCATTATTTTTCCACCAACCTAATAATATTTATTCGTAAAATACTAAAATGTGGCGCAAGGCCAAAAGTGGGGATGGGAAAAGTTGATCTTATTCTGTCTTATAATTAAACTTAGCTACATACCACAGTATTCCTTACACCGAAACAACACAATACTTACCCATGCCACCATAATACATCAAAGTCTCTATGAAGTCCTAACTAGTCCCCGTATGTACATTTTTGTTCGTGGAAGGAGGGGAATAAAAGACTACAAATCTCTAAAAGGGGAAAGTTCATCCGGACATTTAACATGAAAGTATTTATAGAAAAGGCAAAGCTACGTTAAATCGATGTGAAAATGCCTGAATCTGAGATGTCAGGTCAGTTCCAATAACATTGCAGATTCTTCTTTGTATGTCATCTAGAATCTCTAAATATATAGCAGAAGCAACAAACCATATGTGGCAGTGATATTCAATACATAGATGAATGGTAAACTTATAAATGTGCAAAATAGATTCTGGCGAAAAAAATTGCCTAGCACGACACTGAACCAATTTTCCTGGCAGCAGACCTAGGAATTGAAAACATAACTAGTTTTGCAGTGGCATTTTAAGATAGAAATCCGTAAGATTCCCGTTTATATAAATCAATTACTATTAGGTTGGTGCAAAAATAATTTCGTTTTCTAACATATGTTACTATGTCAGAAAACGAAATTATTTTTGCACCAACCTAATATTTTAAGGGAAAAATGAACGTTTTATAATTAATATATTTAAGTTAATTAGGGGGTAAATTATACCTGTTTAATTTTTTTTTAAATGAATAAACTTGGAATACGAATAATTTGTTGAAAGATATGGAAAAAATGTCGGTAATTTAAATCCCGTCCTTAAAATATGGCAGTGTTAGAGCACAAAATTGACTGACGCAGCCGACACAAAAACTTAGAATAAGGAGAAAATTTTATTACAAAAAAATAACAAAATTTATTAAGCTCTAAAAATAAACGCACGATTTTTTGGTATTGTCTGCCAAGACACTGGAATGAAAATATTCCCCAAACATTAAGCAAATTGAAATAATATTTTTTTGAGGACGGGATTTTACCACCCCACCATTTCCTATAATGTTTGTAAAATTCCCAGTCTTCGTTTTATGTAAATATTTTAATAAAAAAAAACTACTAAATTGTATTAATTTCTTTTTTACTTTTGCAAATTTTTGTATATCTAGATTTTGTTTTTATTAAAAGCTACAAAATTGTTGTAAACATTTCTTGACATACATTTGTCGGTATTACGACTTTTGGATGTGGCGCTGGATACAACCGAACTGCTAAAAATAAAAGTGCTGCCTTTGATTTACAAAGATAACATATTTTAACTTGAAAGAAAGGCGTCTTCTCCTTTCTGAGTTTATAAACTATTGGTGTTGTTTAAAAATAGACTCAATAAACTTTTCGATTGCTTTGTATTTCTATATTCATTTTGAATAGTTCAGAAAAACAACTAAATTCCTTACCCCTTGAGAAGAATTTAAAACTAAACATATCTGATTACCATAGCCAAGAAAAATAGATGTTAAGGACAGTGTGATGAAAAGTTCTGTGTCTAACAAACTAAAATATGTCAAATTATTATATTTAGGAACTATCACAGATTCGCTATAAAATGAGCAGACATGATAAAAAAAAAATGCCCCAAACTTAATAAAAACAAAATTCTATCGTCAAAATCTTTACGTTATTCAGAGGATTTTTTGATTATTAAATCATATTTTTTTATCGTTTTTAGAACGTTATAAATTTTGGTTAATTTTTTTTCTTGCGTTAACAAGATATTAGGAAATTTTAGCGTCTTTTAATAATAATGATTGACAAGGTTTCATCTAATAAAAACGTAGGTGAAAATAAATACTAGTCAACAATTAATAATAATGGCTGACAAAATTTTGAACTGATCTAGTCTTTCTTATCAAATCAAGAAATGAAAGTTGTCTTGAAGACCAATATAGTTTATGAAACTCTCTTCCAGCTTCTCGCTTTCCATTCGACTTTGATCTCCAAAGATTTAAATGAAATTTTCAATTGTTATCTTCCGTCTTCTTAATTCTTGTTATTTTGTTGTTCTTTCTCCTTAATAATAGAATTTCTCTCGTATTCTCTATTGCTCAATAAATCCCTTGCGTCTTAGTGACTTTATTGTCTTGCGTGGGGTGAAAAGATTAAAAGAGGTTATTCCATTCTCAACTTGATTTGGCTCTTGTAAAATTACAAAATTAAATAAAATAATAATAATAATAATAATAATAATAATAATAATAATAATAATAATAATAATAATGGTATGAACACCACCCAGACCCAGTTACTGAGAAAGGATCTGTAACAATTTTATGGGACTTTTTACAATACACACAGACAAAACAATCAAAACTAATCGCCTAGAATTTGTGATTAGAGAGCGCAAAGGCAAAATATACCTTCTTATTGACATGGCAGTCCCTTAAAAAAAACTATCAAAATACAAGGATCTTGAAATCGAAATCTCAAAAAATGTGGCACATGAGGATATCAACAATTCCAGTAGTAGTTTGAGCACTCGGATTGATTGGAAAAGATTCTAATAGACCCATTAAAGGGATTCCCAATAGTCTATGTTTTAAAGAAATACAAAAGATTGTTCTCACATGTACAGCCCACGCCTTACTAAGAGCTTTATCCATGTAAAATATGTGTGATTTTTTTAAAAACTACTAAGTGGAAAATGTCACGATGCCATTTCTCACCTTAGGTCTTTGGTTGAGACCCGGAAAGAAATGAGTATACCCCAGAAATCAAAGAAAATGATAATAACAACAACAATACGATAGCATATTTACCAGGAATTACGAGGAAAACATCGTAAAAAATGGGGCTGACCCAAATTGTAGATTGTGTAAAAAGAAGCAAGAGGAAGAAAGTTCTACAGACGGGAAGTGCGAGGAAAGAAGCTGTTTGTGTAGAAGAGACGGTTATATTTAACCGTTTTGACGGTGAAAGCGTGGGACCGAGATGTCAGCCTGGTAGCTAGCTTAAATTCATGCAGTCTGGGAACCAGCGAATGTAAAACTGTTGCCGTGAAAATACTTGTAGAAGAGACAGAAGGAAGCCACGACACGTATGTGAGAAAACGCTCGAAAAGTCTCGCGTGAACTTATTCGCTTTGATTCAGGTGGCGGCCATTTTCCTTTCTGGATAATTTACGTGTGAGGCATGTGTGAACTCTTTGCGTCGGTAAGTCATTTTGTTTTAATCATTTTTTCTGTGGAAGAAGGCGGCGGTCTTTCGTTTCCACTGCAAAAAATTTCAATTTTTTTAAAAAAGAATTTGACAAAGTAAATAAATGAGTAAATATAAGAATTGGGATAGACAAAAAGTGGTTATTTAAAACGACCGTTAGACTGATACTAGTTGGCACTTTAGCTACGCGAAAAATATGGTCGAGACACGAATATCAACAAAATTCTTGGCAGCTTCTGTTTGCAAGAGTAACAAACAATTGCACAATGTGCAACTACTCATCGACTTAGGAGAGTATTAAGGTGATTTTCTAAGCGTAGCTTCGATGTGGCACAAGGCCAAAAATATGGAGCACCTAGTGAAGATCAAACTCAGGAGATTAATTGTGAAGAGAATGTAAACACTGTGCACGTTAAGTAGCACTTAACACCAGAATATGCGCAAATAGAATGCATGCATTTACTATTTTGCCTTAAAGCAGGTGTCGGTAAACGATTGTTTTAAACAAAAAGTGAAAGATAATAATAATAATAATAATAATACAATACCGTTTCAACATACTTAATTGGACTTTACCTGACATTAAGCGAATGGAATCATCTTAAGGCTGATGTTGATCCTCCGTTTGTGTCCATATCCAAAGTAGACAGAGGATTAGTTCAACTAGAACTGTCTTACAAAACCACAACAATCGGTTTTCAAAGATACCTGAAAACTACAGAAGACTGGATGATGATCTATGTCAAAAAACATGAAAGAAATAAGAATCTTTATTCAGTAATAAAGGAAGCCAAGAAATTCAAAAGCGAGTGAAGAAGTGCAAATAAACCATAATACAACGACTGCAGCGAAAAAGAACCTAAAAAAAGAAAGTAAAAGAAAATGCAATGTACTAAATACAAAGACAATAGTAAGGTACGCCTCAGCATGATAGAGTGTCCCAATATGTGCACTGAATGATATGCAGATTTTACGTAAAGAAAACTGCAAGAAATTGTGAACATCACCCAAACTCGGTTACAGTCATAGAACCTGTAACAATTTTATTGGACTTTACAATACACACAGACAAAACAATTAAAGCTAATCAATTAGACACCGTGATTAATGACCACAAGAACAGAATTTGATTTCTTGTCGGTATAGTTGTCCCTGCAGATTATAATATATCTTTCAAAATCTTCAAAAACTATCAAAATACAAGGATCTTGAAGTGGAAATCTCAAAAATGTGGCACATGGGGACATTAATAATTCCAGATGTAGTTGGAGACCTCGTATTGATTGGAAAAGGTTCCGATAGACTCGGTGAAGGGATTCTTGGTAACCCATGTTTTAAAGAAATACAAATTATTCTCACGAGTACAGATCACATATTACAAAGAGCTTTATCAATGTAAAATATGTGTGATCTTGGATTTTTGTTTTTTGCCTTTTTTACAAAAATGATCAGAGGAAAATGGCATGAAGCCTTAGGTCTCTGGTTGGGACCCAGAAGGAAATGTGTAGACAATCGAAATCTAAGGAAATAATAATAATAATAAGAAGAAGAAGAAGAAGAAGAAGAAGAAGAAGAAGAAGAAGAAGAAAAAGAAAAAGAAGAATATATCATGAACAACTGTAACTTTGACGAACATCTTCATCTATACATTGAGAAAAATATCCAGATTCCATCGAAATTGCAAACCTTAAAACGTATGAAAGTAATTATTATGTGAATGAACAAAAATGACAGGAGAGTTCTACTAGTTTTATCCTAAACTATTTCATTAATTGCTCTTTCTAACTTATCAACGGAAGGGAACATTTCAAGATGAGCACGTTCTCCATCATGTGACTCACGTTTAAGTTGCATTCCATTCACGCTGGCTGTGTTTCATTTGCTTTGCCAGTTGATTTTCATTAAAACCGTTTTTCCAAAACAAGTAACGTTTGTGCAAAGACATGTGTTTATATTCTTTATACTTGTATGGAATTTTTAAATAATATGAAGACAGACATAATATTGTTAAAAATTGTGAAAATTTGTTTTTTCTGAAAGTGCGCTCTTTTCTAAGTGTTGCAAAATATTGGAAGATTTACGTCAATCATTTTTGTTAATAATAATAATAATAATAATAATAATTGAAACGCGAGACTAAAGTTCACTGGTAGCCGCCTGAGACCTAGCCCTAAATATTAATTCTGTTCGAAAATAGATTCGGACAAGTGCAGGCTGCGTGACAAGGAGGTGGAAAATTTTATCCACATCATTAGCGTCTGTGAAATGCTATCGTAGAGAGAATACAGGCACCACCATGAAAAAGTGGTCTCTCATATCACTAGTGCCGATGGAGGAAGTATCGACTTCAAGTCGCCACAAGCCAAAGAAGGTGATCGAAAATGGGCAAGTCAAGGATCTTGTGGGATTTCAAACAGACATACCGCGTCCTTGTGGTTACCAAAGCAGATATGACCGTAATTGCCAAAACAAACAAAAAAGAAAAGAAAATACCTTCTAATCGATGTGGCTGTGAATTGACATGAGCAAAAAATACACCGATCACCAGATGGAATTTGCCAGAAAGTGGAACATTTGGATCATTATTGCCCCAATTATCATTGGGGCGTAGGTGTCTACGCCACCAAATTTAAAGTCTTATATTAAGAAAATCGCAATAAAACAGAGTATTCCTTTGCTTCAGATGTTTGCGTTACTTGTAACTGCAAATATTCATCGAAAGGTGCTGCCTACCTGAGCATGTACGACTTGAAAGAGAACACCTATGATGCAAGATCGCCAGATGAAAAAGGAAACCGTATGAACGAAGATTAATAATAATAATAATAATAATAATAATAATAATAATAATAATAATAATAATCAGAAGTAAGAAATAATCTTCAAACGAGTACTCGAAAAATATAGACATATAAATAAATGTCTGTATAAAAAGAAAATACTTTTGATACGCTCCGATAGAAATTGATATTTCTAGGCTACTCTCGTAAATGATACAAAATAACACTGTCCTAATTGTTGGCAAGTTTAGCCTCATTTAATTACATTTGAATATTGTACAAACACGAATGAAATGAAATAGTTTAAATGATATCACAACGAACAAACGGATTGCTTTTAAAGGTGACTTTTCTAAGAATCTTTAATATTTTACGACTGGAATTTTTCTAAGGATTGTTAATATTTTCCGACAAGGACTTTTCTAAAAATTGTTAATATGTTACGACTGTGACTTTTCTAAGGATTGTTAATATTTTAAGACTGTGAATTTTCTAAAAATTGTTAATATTTTACGACTGGGACATATCTTGTTAATATTTTATAGCGCCCACATTTGGCTGTGATGCATGTGCCTGGTATACCCTCATCAGACCAGGTGTTATAATGAATATGTTGAGCTTCGTATATTTGTACCTCTGCATCACTTTATTGGCATGCTCCTCCCTCACTAATAATAATAATACGAAGAAGAAAGAGAAGAAGAAGAAGAATATGACTGTGTCGAATGACCATGATATGAAGATGAAAGAAATTGACAAGTTCAAGAAATACATCAATTTGTCACCTGCTAGCCACAATTGTCCCAGTTATCACTGGAGTGGGGGTGTCACTACCAACGAACCTAAGACCTTTACATCTGAATAGATCCGAGCATCCAATCGCTTCAGAAGTCTGCATTACTTGGCACTTATAAAATTCTGCGAAAGTTGCTCGCTGTCTGAGGTTGTACAAGGTCTCCGGTTGAAAACGAAAACTATGAATAATAATAATAATAATAATAATAATAATAATAATAATAATAATGGTAGCTCATGCCTTAAAGAAATACAAAAAAGTTCTTACAAGAACAGCACACACCCTACGAATGACTTTATCAATATAAAATGTTTAAAAATATTCAGTTAAAATGTCATGATGCCATTTCTGAACATAGGTCTCTGATTGAAACCCGGAAGGCAAATGATAATACAACAGAAATCAAAGGAAATTAATAATACTATAATAATAATGACGTATATCAATATTACTGAAACACCGCTGCCATCTGGAAAACCAAAAAATGGAAAACATCAGAAATATACCGAATCGCCAATTTTTGGTTAAAAAAACCTATCCAGTCCTCACTAAGACCTCGCATGGGCACACAATGATATAATCAGAAAATTCCCCAAATGACTCACTTGAGGAGTAACATACCTGCTCCCCAAAACAGAAGAGACGCAGAACTCGGAGAACTATAGGCCCATCACCTGCCTACCAACAATGTAAAAGTTCCTCACTTTTATCATAACCGAGAGGAAATACAACTTCGTTGAGGAAAACATTTTACTCCCATCAGAACAGAAGGGATATAAGAGGGGATATTACGAGTGCAAGGACCAACTAATTATCAATAAAACAATATTGGAAGAAGTGAAAGCAAAGAAAAGAAACTTATCGAGAGCATGGAAAGGCGTTCGAGAGTGTACTAGACTCATGGATAGAGAAGAGCCTAAAAATATACAGAGTATGCTCCACAACCGTCAAAATTCGTAACGGAGAGCATGAAAAACTGGAAACGACACTAAACCTAAACCATACAAACGGGTCATTAACATCGAGACCAATCAAAAGCGTTACCTTCCAATGAGATTTATTGTCACCACTGCTCTTCTGCCTTGTGCTAGTACCACTCAGCTTCCTACTGAACATTAGTAGCTACGGATACAAGTCACAGAATGGCAAACTGAATCACCCATTCTATATTGAGGATCTTAAAACGTTTGTCAAGGACGACAACCAACAGAAAAACACACTCACCACTGTCAAAATCTTCAGCGAAGAGTTCGGAATCGACAAATGTGCGAAAGCCACCCTTGAAGACGATAATCTAAGGAAACTACATATTTTGACTTTGATATCAATAACAATATTAAGGAACTAAACTAAGATGGGACGTACAAATACTTAGGAATTGATGAAAGAATACAACATTCAATTATGAAGAAAAAGATCCGAAAAGAATATTATGGGAGAGTGCGTTTGATACTAAAAAAAGCGAATTTAATGGGGCCAATAAAATGAAGGTTATCAACACCTTAGTTAGACCCGTAGTAACATACAGCTTCAACATTATTAAATGGAAGTTGAATTACATTCAAAGATTAGACGCCAAGTCCAGAAAAATGCTTACACAAATGAGGATGCCCCACCCAAAATTAGATGTTGATAGGCTGGACGTATCAAGAGCTTTAGGAGACCGACATTTAATCGAACTTGAACTAACTCTAAAAACTGCAACAAATGGAAAGAAAGCATACCTCACAAAAACCAATGACCCTCACCATATTTTCTCAGGATCTCTGGAACTAGCAAAAAATGAATGTACTCACCTACATAACAAGTAGCGACATATGAGCACTAGAAGATATGCAAGAAGCACAAAATCGAAACCACTGAGAGATGGTATGAACACAAACCAGACACACTTACCGAAAATAACGATGTAATTATCCTCTGGGACTTGACGATTCAAACTGACCGGGAAATAACAACCAACGAACGTGATATTATCATAAAAGACAAGCAAGTTAAGAAGTGTATGCTTATTGTCATCGCAGAGAAACACCTCCATGAAATTTATCGAGAAATTGTCCAAATACAAGGATGTGGAGATCGAGATTAACAGGATGTGGGGGATGAAGACTAAGACTGTACCAATAGTAATCGGAGCTCTGGGTCTCGTGAGAAAAAGAATGGAGAATTTTACTAACAGTGTCCCAGGTAACATCAATATACAAGTTGCCCAGAAGATCGCCCGACTAGGAACATCCTATATACTAAGAAAAATGCTATCAATTAAATGACAATTCTTTAGGGCATAAGGACCATAGTTCGGACCTGGTTCTACAGAATACAAAACAGAAAACATAGCATGCATAAATAATAATAATAATAATAATAATAATAATAATAATAATAATAATAATAATAATAATAATACACTTACTGCAGTGGCAAAGAACCTAAAAAAGAATACAAACAAATTCAATAAATCAAATTTAGGTGATGATAGTATCAAAATTCAAGGATCTTGAAGTGGAAATCTCAAAAATGTGGCACATAAGGACATCAATACTTCCAGCTGTAGTTGGAGGGTCCGATAGACTCATTGAAGGGATTCCTGGTAACCCACGCCTTAAAGAAATACAAAATATTGTACTCACAAATAAAGCTCACACCTTACGAAGAGTTTTGTTCTATATAAAATGTGTGTGACTTTTTTTTTGTCTTTTTTTTTGGGGGGTAGGGGTGCTTTTCTTTGTTTTTTTATGATCAGGGGAAAATGTCATGATTAGGATCCGGAAAATAATGTGTATATAACAGAAATCAAAGGAAATAATAATAATAATAATAATAATAATAATAATAATAAGAAGAAGAAGAAGAAGAAGAAGAAGAAGAAGAATATGAAGAAAAAGAATACCATACTACTAAAAGGTTTCATTCATACGAAAAAGAAATCATCCTGGTTTCTGGAAGAAGAATTTGTCTCTTTATAAAATCCGATGCTTAACACAAGTTACGAATGACACCCACAATATTAACGAGTTCTTATTTGGGCGGTAACATTTTTTTATCTAATATCTTTGATATTTTCTTGACAACTTTTAATGTATAACCTCACAGCTGACCTCGTTGATGAAATCTCATAGTAGGCAATCTACCATTTCAGTTTTTTCTTCCTTTTTTATTTTTGACTTTGATGTCCCCCTGGAGTTAGGAATCACTTCTTTTCTAAGCATCCGGGCTTTGGTGCCTACACCTAAACAGCTGCAACGAAATGTGTGAGAAAATGTATTTTATGAAAGAAATATTGAAGAATTTGTCATTTCTGAGGAATATGATGATTATTTTGAGATCAGAAAAAAAGTGAAAAACTAAAGAAAAACAGACGAAATATTAAAATATTCAAAATGAAGGAAAACGGATAATAATAATAATAATAATAATAATAAGAAGAAGAAGAAGAAGAAGAAGAAGAAGAAGAAGAATATTAATTAATAAATTATTCAAAATGAAGGAAAATAGATGAAATATTCAAAATGAAGGAAAACAGACAAAATGTTCAAAATGACGAAATATTAAAATATTCAAAATGGAGGAAAATAGATGAAATATTTATATAATCAAAATAAAGGAAAACAGACGAAAAATTAAAAATGAAGAAAACAGACGAAATTTTAAAATATTCAAAATGAAGGAAAGTAGACGGAATATTTGAATATTCAAAATGAAATAAAAGAGACGATGTATTTTAAAATGATAAAAAAAAGAGATGAAATATAAAAATGAAGGAAAACAGACGAAATATTAAAATACTATCATGGTGGAATATAGATTTTCTGATGAAGCTTTCACAAGCCACTTTTCTTGCTAAATCTTTGGCTAATTTTTTCAAAATACTCTCGTAGTAAGCACACCATTTCAACAATTCAACCAGCTTATCCCCAATCAATAGCTATTCCTATGGGAAATGTTCTGAAGAGCTACATTCCTGAGTTCCACCAGTTCAAGCCATTACAACTAAGTCCCACCATGCTACGTATTCTCTTCATATTCCATTTGTAAGGAGGAAGTTCCACTCACACAGCCTGCTCCCAAGAACCGCTACTTCGTCGAACAAACTCCCGACAGAATGCTTCTCCGCTCCTAACAATCATCTGCATGACTAGAGTCAAACCTTCATCTTTACAACATATAATCTATACTTAAGACTTCCTTTTCCACCCATAAAACAACATCACCAAGTAATCCCTTTACCTTGAGCGCCTCTTGGGCTTTGCATTATTATAAAAAAAATTGTCACCATAACATTTCCTTTTGATCGTCTGTCTTTTACTTTAACTGAACTCTTTTGGTAACCACCGCTTTGGCAAAGCTTTGTCCTCAGTATTGTACACGTAAAACCAAGCTTCATCTCCGGTTACAATTCGTCTAAAAATGCCTGCAGGTTTTTGCTCCCATTTGTTTAAACTTTCCATTGAAAGTTCTGCTCTTGTCTGTTGCTAATCTCCACGCAACAGTTTTGGTATCCAACGAGCAGAAAATTCGCTTTAACTTCAATTTTTCAGATAACACTGTGTGGCCTGAACCCACGGAGGTGTATAAGCTTATGGTTGTTGTTTGTGTTCTTAACTCATTTCCCACCAATTATTTTGGGAAAAACGTCTCATTTTCAGACGATTTTTAAAAAGTTGCTTTTAATATAGTAACTAAGAAACTGAGGCACATTGAAGCATCCGAGCGGTGGCACCTCTACCAGACGTATGAGTTGACAGCTGAGAAGGGCATAAAATGAATCAAGATCGACGTATAAACACATCAGTAGCTAGTTTTTAAACATTATGACTTGGACGTGTTTATTCGTCCATGTCTGAAAAGGAGACTTTTGTAAAAAACGTATATACACGTCTATGAAGAAGTTGATTGTAATTACTTTCAATTAAATCTCGAAAAACATCGGTTTATTTATTTATTTATTTTGCTTACAAACTGATGATGAGGGTATGCCGATCCGTTATGAGATACATTTTCTCCGGACTTTTTGAAAGATCTTTATATATAGAAAGATATATGGGCATATTTCAGATTAGTTTCCTCAATTCAACAACATATCAGTCCATTTTGGAGTTTTAATGATACGTAGATGACAAATATATTAATCTGAATTAATATATTTTTAATGACATATAGATAAATATATTAATCTGAATTAATATATTTTTAATGACGCGTCGATGACAAATATATTAATCTGAATTAATATATTTTAATGACGCGTAGATGACAAATATATTAATCTGAATTAATATATTTTTAATGACGCATAGATGACAAATATATTAACCTGAATTAATATATTTTTAATGACACGTATAAGACAAATATATTAATCTGAATGAATATATTTTTAATGACGCGTAGATGACAAATATATTAACCTGAATTAATATATTTTTAATGACACGTATAAGACAAATATATTAATCTGAATTAATATATTTTTAATGACGCGTAGATGACAAATATATTAACCTGAATTAATATATTTTTAATGACACGTATAAGACAAATTTATTAACCTCAATTAATATATTTTTAATAACACGTAGATAAATATATTAATCTGAATTAAATTAATAGAAAAGTAGTCAATTGTCCGCTTTATACTTGTATCAAAAAGGTATACCTCGGTTCGCTTTACACTTGAATCAAAAGCGTATATATTGGTCCGTTTTCTACTTGAGTAAAAAGACACAGTTCCAGTTTATAAAAGGTATATATAGTTTAGGTCTATATCCGTTCCTTAGCTATGGTTAATTAATGATGAACATGTCATTTTCATTTATGATCGATTTCATGACGATTCTTCTGGAGAGTAATTATACATTCTTATTGTTCAAAGTAGAGTCCAATATTGTTAGCATTAACACGGGATAAATTTTGGGAGGTTAAGATTCAATTTAAATCAAACATATGCGTATCAGTTATCCGTCATGGGAAAAAAGATTGTTATCGCAAGAGTGCACTACGAATTAATGTGCATAATCTTTCTACGTATAATTATTATTTTGTAAAATCTTAAATTATATACACCTTAGAATACCGAATATATCTTATTTTGTGGATAATACGAGAAATTTTGATTGAAAATTAAAGGTAAGAAGAGGGACATATTATGCACAAATACACGTTTTCAGAAATTTTAATACAAAAATTTTTGATTGAAAATTAAAGGTAAGAAAGGCGATCGTATTATACACAAGCACATCGTGGTGTAAGGAATATCGGCTTGGAATAAAACAAATCAGTGAGCCGAGCGCAAATAACTTTGGGATAGGAATAAATCTATCACTTCTCCTCCCAGCCAGGGGTTAAATAGCAAGACTATATCGTTGGTCTAACACAGAAAAGAACGGCAACCTACTACAAAAAAAAAAAAAAAAATCTGCCTAGTCACTTACAGTAGCATGCAGAAGTGTGCGCAGTGGGTGCGACGGTGTCGGACATCAATAACGGGAGGGCATCTTATCCAAGACTGAAATAAAAATTTAGTTTTTGAAATTTGAAATAAAGTGTTTATTTCATATTTCATCTGTTTTTACATATTTAAAATGCCTTCCTTTCTTACATTTTTCAGTACAAGGGCGTACAGGTCTTCGGGGCAAACAATCAAGGAGTTGTCCCCAGGCACCACCAAACCTCTGCACGCCACTGGTCACTCATTAATCGAAGGGGACATGATCGCCCAAGCGTGTCTCATGTATGCGACTTGACTGACTGACGCATTTTCAGAAATTTGAACTCATATTTGAAACGGCACATTGCACAATCTATCTATCTATCTATCTATCTATCTATCTATCTATCTATATATATATATATATATATATATAAACTTGTAACCCCTGTCTGTCTGTTATCGAACTCCTAGGGTTTTGGAGATAGACTCCCCCTAAACATATATATCCTGAAAATACATTACCCAGGGTACTTGGATAAATATATTTCATTTAGATCAAAGAAAATCTACGAGGTGGGGGTGGGGAAACACTCCACTACTGATTTTTTCCCCTTTGATTTAAATTAAATTTAAATTTAAACAAGAGAATGACTCCTAGGGTATTTGGATAAGTATATTTAATTTTGATCAAAGCCCCCCTCCCCCCAGGGAACACCCCCACTGGATTTTTCTCTTTGATTTAAGTTAAAATTAAATTTGAACATGGGAATGACTCCTATCGAAAATATAGGAGAAAGCCAGAAGATCGAGGTCACTTCAGCAAGATCAAAATGAGACAATATGGATTTCAAGTCGAGTGGGTAATGCCTTACAGTATATATTTGTTGCGACAATTCAATTGTCATATCAATGTTGAAATCTGCTCATCAATTCATTCAATCAAGTATTGCATCAAATACATATCAAAGGGGTCAGATGAAGCTGTTTTTGCGCAAAACCCCCACTGAAAATTTTTTCCCTTTAATTTAATTTAAATTTGAACAAGGCTATGGCTCCTATCCAAAATATAGATGGAGAAAGCAAGAAGATGGAGGTCACACCGGCAAGACCATTGAGTAATATCGAAATACATGATTTTCCTTCACAAATTATAACAATGATTTAAAATCAATTTTCATTTTCTTACAAAAATATGTGACACACAGCAAGGCGTGGGTAATTCGGATAGTAAATAATAAAGCAGAAAGTAGGCAGGTGTTGATAGCAATTGTTTACAATAGGTAATTTGATTTATTTTAAAATTTAATAAAGTGAATACACAAGATCTGTCATGTTTTAATAACATTAATGTCACAAAAAGGCCAAATAATTGTATAAATTATGTACTTTTCCGCTTGAAAAATGGGGTTACCGCCCGACTAGAGCAGGGTGTGACACATTTTTAAGGTGGGGGAACCCATACACAGAATATGCATACGGGCCAAAGACAAAAATTGCCCAGTATCCCCTGTCACACTGGCATCGATATTACATCGACCCGACCTCAATTGGGGAAAGCGATGCCGCAGGTTTGGAAAACGGGCGCCTTCTCCCATCTAAAATAATGTAATAGCAAATACCACGCCATTATCCCAACCAGAAGGTCTTGGAAAATGGAATGATAATTCCTATGCTGAGTGGTTATTGTTTCATATTAACCCGTTTGTTCAACCAAAGTATCCAGTTTGAAAACGTCAAACGGTTCGATTAAAATAAATCAATATAAAATAAATACAGAAACAACTCCGACATAATAATATCGCTATTTTGAATAGCGTACGCTGAATGTTACGATAATTTATGTGGATACGACGTAGACATTTTAATGGATAATATACTACAACATTTCAATAATATTTACACAGCGATGGCTGTACTTTTTCTTCGGGTTCCGTGTCCCTTCTTGATGAAAGCGATCATGGCTCTCCACAATTTCCCGTATTTTGTAGGGCTTCAACTCACAATTACTACGTCACAAAATTCCCGAACTAACGCTTTAATTCAATACAGTATTCTTCCTTGGGACAACTCTGTATTCTTCTTTCTTTTTCTTCTTCATGTGCCGTGTCCCTTCAGGATGTAGACGATCATGGCTCTCCACAATTTCCCGTATTTTGTAGGGCTTCAACTCACAATTACTACGTCACAAAATTCCCGAACTAACGCTTTAATTCAATAGAGTATTCTTCCTTGGGACAACTCTGTATTCTTCTTTCTTTTTCTTCTTCATGTGCCGTGTCCCTTCAGGACGTAGACGATCATGGCTCTCCACAATTTCCCGTATTTTGTAGGGCTTCAACTCACACTTACTACGTCACAAAATTCCCGAACTAACGCTTTAATTCAATAGAATATTCTTCCTTGGGACAACTCTGTATTCTTCTTTCTTTTTCTTCTTCATGTGTCGTGTCCCTTCAGGACGTAGACGATCATGGCTCTCCACAATTTTCTTTTCTTCGTAGGTCTTCATAAATTGTGTTTTATTTTTATTTCTCCTAAACCTTGTTTCACCATCCATTTAACCAAGCTCACTAAGTATGTTATGCGTTGTTTTCCTCTACCCTTTTTGCTTTCAATCTGCCCTTTGAGTATCAAATTTTCCAAACCCTCTTTCTTCATTATGTGAAACCTCAACTGTCTCTTCTTGATGTTAGGTACAACCTTCCGTTTTGTTTCCATTTTCTCTAAAACTTCGTTGTTGCTCACGTGACAAGCTGACTAACCATTACATCACCACGCAGCGACAAAATCCCCCCACCCCAAAAGATATTTGTTATGTCGGCAATGTTTGTTCTTTGGGAATTAACGTAATTGAACGTCTCTACTTGAAAGTAATTTATTTCAACGAAATTGATTTTTAAAAAATTAATAAAGTGACCTGCTATGTTTTGATAGCATTAATGTTAAAACAAAGCCCTAACTATTGTATAAATGATGTAATTTTGGGAATCACGATAATTTGAGTTTGTTGAGAAAAATAAAACAATACAAAATAGATACGAAGCAAACCCAACATAATTATTAGGTTGGTGCAAAAATAATGACGTTTTCTCACATATGTTACTATGTGAGAAAACGTCACTATTTATGCACCAACCTAATATATCGCTATTTAAATAGCATACGCTGGTACTTGTAATTTTCAATCTCAAAATGTTACGATAACTTATATGGATACAACATTGAAATTTTAATGTATAATATGGTACAACTTTAAAAAAAAAATGATATAAGGATGGCTATACTATGGGGTTGTATTATACTCATATAGATCAGAAAATACGGTAATAATAATAATAATAATAATAATAATAATAATAATAATAATAAAATCTACATTGGCTACACATGTACTACACTCTTTGGGAAGCTGACTTGTCACTTATTGGAACGTACCGCAATTGTTGCATACCACATCACAAACCATCAAAACACAAGCATTCATATCGACAAATATTAGTAGTTAATACCAAAATACAATTTAAGACAAAATAATGTACTATCGTTAAATGTCTTCCACCATAGGAGATATACAACATCTAAGTGAACAAATTAATTTAATATTATTATTGTTATTATCTTTTTCTCAAGCTGACCATATGTAACGATCAGGGGTGGGCTATCGTGAAATAGTGTGGAAGCTTAACATATAGATTACGTCATTATTCTCTCTGCGTTTTATCCATTTTATATTTTTTTATTGAAAGTCCTCAATAAAGAGGTTTCTGTTATTTAACACAGATCTTTATCTAGTGCCAGTCCACAAAGTTTTAAGAAGAATGGTCCTTTCTAAGACCTAGAAGCTTCACTCGCTTCAAAGTCATTTTTAACCATTGATCTGAGAAAGCAATTGTATACAGCTGACAGTTTAGATATTTCTGAGCGGATTTGGCGCCATGCATGACATCCATATGAAAGTCTCGATTTGACGAGGATATTTAAGGACATGACAGGAGACTTTTCAGGTTGATGTTTTGGTTTTGTACCAGTTTCCGGTGTGGGGCGAAACTACCTTTGACACAGCCTATTCTATGTTCCATTGTCTTTTCTCCTATACTAAATTAATTATTATTGGTCAATACACCGTATTTAGTATTTAATAATTCCACATCCTGTATTTTTATAATGTATCCAGGGTAGGTGCCATCACTGCTTTCATTCCTATTCCAGATTATGGTTTCTGTTTTGGAAAGATTTATCACGGCTAATGTACTGATGATGGGCGAGACTGGTGAATTTGAGTTTGAAATTGTTATCACCTAAATCTCAATCTTTGCGAATTTAGTGCATTGGCAACGATGTTGAAAATATATATTTGCTGACTTAAATATAATACTTTATTCCTCATTTTGACACACACGCACGCACACACATATACACACAGACATATAGGATTGTATATTTGGGTAGCAATCTCTCTTTTATACAGGCTTCACTTAAGACGACTGACAAGGGACAGTGAGTAAGCTTCTTATTGCATTTTTTTTGCATGCGTACAATAGATTTCTTTTTGTGATATAGAATATGCCAGTCATTTTCAATCTCAATGGAACCTGTGTGTATATATATATATATCTATATATATATATATATATATATATATATATATATATATATATATATATATATATATATATATATATATGGATGTATAAAATATTTATTTAAAAATTATAACATAAGTATGCTATGACATCACTACAAAAATAAACATTTCATTTCAACACTTTTGGTGTCTTGTCAAGTAATATTATTCGCTCTACTCTGTACTCAGTATTGAGCACTTTTTAAAAAAATATTCTTTTTGGATACTCGAAGTTTATTCCATCTATATCAACCTTGTATTCATATATATATATATATATATATATATATATATATAAGGAAAAATTTTTATTAACCAATATACATATATATTTATATATATGAAGAAATATAGTCTTAAGGTGTGCTATATTTATGGGATAAAGTGCTCAATATCAGAGATAGAGCGTGTGTAAATATAAAAGTGAACATAGAAGTCAACACTTAGAGGCGACAGTCTGTTTCATGCTATATGCAATCGTCAGGAGCACATGTGGCCTGACGATTGCATATAGCATGAAACAGACTGTCGCCTCTAAGTGTTGACTTCTATGTTCACTTTCATATTTATATTTATATATATATATACATATATAAGTAAAACTTTTATAAACCACTATACATACATACATACATATATATACATACATATATATATATATATATATATATATATATATATATATATATATATAAGGAAAACTTTTATTAACCAATATACATATATATATATATATATGAAACGTTTATTTACCTATGCGTTTCTCCATTTGATGGACATTATTAAGGAAAATGGAAGCATTTTGTTTTGCAACGTATTTATAATCAGATGTCAAAAAAATACCGTTATGTTTTCAAAATTATTTAGTAAGGCTGACAATCCGACAAGGTCAAAATGGCAGCCGATGACCTAAACAAGCTCGTTCGTCGCTAGCTTGGGAAAAAAGAAGGCTTGTAAATTTTAACTCCTCCAAAACTAAACTTCTCTCCATTAATCATATGAGAGATTCTCTCTGCCTATCACCAGCATGGCTGATGTAAACCTCTAGAAACGTGACTAGTTACGTCTTCTTGGGCTAAGATTCTCAGGTTCCATTAAGTAGAAAGATTATATTGAATCCATTGCTTGGTCAGCTGTTAAGAAAGTCGCTTTACTGTGTCGTGCGAGATGATTTATATACATATCTATAAGTCTACCATTCACCCATGCTTAGAATATTGCTGCCGCATATGGTTCGGTGCCACTGCTATTTACCTTGAGCTCCTTGATAAAATCCAAAGAAGAATCAGCGATATTATAGGTCCTAATATGGCGGCTCGGCTTCAGTCACTTTCCCATCGCCGTAAGTTTGCCTCTCTGTGTCTTTTCTATAAATATGGTAATTGTTCGGATGAGCTCTTCGCTATGCTACCGAAACTTTTTCAATTTAAGCGCAGTACAATACTGGTGCCAAGATCCTATCAAGTTGAGCTGGCTAGATATATCCGTAAATTTTATGCTAACAGTTTCTTTTCTCGCTGTTCTCGCTTGTGGAACACCCTTCCGGCTCCATACTTTCCAGCCAACTTTAATCTGCAAAAATCTAAATGCAGTGTCAGTCGCTATCTACTGTCCTCCTGATTACTCTTATTTCTCGCTCATTATTAATGTTTCTCTTCTTAATTCTTCCACATCCTGTAACCTCATGTGTCTTACTGGCTTTACTAACTTGCATGGGCTGATGCCGAATAAAAAATCTAATTTAAGAACCCTTCTTCGTGTTAATTGTGAAAGTTAAGGCATACTCTTCTTACACTTGCCTTGACAAAATAAATCAGAGGACGAAACGCGTTGGTAAAGAAAAGAGTTTTTCTCTTTATTCAAATTGTCAATATATTTTACAAATTGAATATTCCAAAACATTACTTTTATAGGTATTTTAAAACATTCTTGTTATACTCATAATCTTATTCAGTGTTGGTTGCATTTCTTTTTAATATAGAGCACTTCAAGTAGCTTTCTTATTTATTTTTTTAACTGCAGGTTGCCTATTTTAAAACATTAACAATAAAAAATATAAGTTAAGTTACCTCCCTTACATGCGCTTAGAAGTTTATTTTAAATTGACTAAAACGGAGTGCGCTTCATGCGCATTTACAAAAAAATTCGCAACTATGAATTACATTAATTATTTGTCTTGGAAAGAAATTCACCTCTGAAGATGATCTTGGATGAAATTGAAAGTACTCGGGAAAATAAAAAAAATAACCAAAACTACGACATCTTTCGTAATCACTTTAATGACAGCACTAAGAAATTAATAATATATCTAGATTATTCAACTGAACATGCTTGAATGAAGATATGCTGCCTAAATATACATAGATACATGCATACATATACATACATACATACATACATACATACATATATATATATATATATATATATATATATATGTGTGTGTGTGTGTGTGTGCGTGTGTGTGTGTGTGTGTGTGTAGCGTATTGGAGTAGTAGATCATTATTTAACATATAATATTAAATATAACAGACAATAAATGTCTATTCATGGGCCGTTCTAATATTCGTATGTTTGCTTTAATTTTGGGTGAAAATAAAGAGAAAAATTGTCCAACATTTTTTTTTATTAATTTGCTCCTTAATCTAATCTTTCGGCTCACATGAACCCATCTGTAGAGTTGGTTATACGGACATTTTAACAAAGATATTCACCATCATTTGTTGTGTTGACATAGACGATTGCTATGCGACGATAATGTTCGCAGAATAGCAGACACAGGTCGTAAGTTTAAGATGAGTTTCTATGACGTCATACCACGCAAGAAGCCGAAATATTAACAAAAGAACCATATGTCGAGATGCAATCTAATAAGACATAACAGACATTCATTGTCTGTTATATTTAACAATATACGTTTAAATATATATATATATATATATATATATATATATATATATATATATATATATATTTGTTAGATTTGATATGCATCTCACTTTACTATTCATGTGGGCTGTGAGTTGTGTGCCTGCGCATGCGTGGGTCTATAAACGTTTTTTTTTTCTATGCACTAAGTGACTTTTGGGCATTTTTGTGCGTTTCTTCCCGTCACTGTATATTTAGAAGTCATTATTAGTGAATATAATTGTGTAATTATATCATTCTTAGCTCTTGTGTGCGTATGTACATATATCTACCTTAGTGCATCAAATCTGCGTGTGTGTGCATGTGTGTGTGTGTGATTATATGTCTGACTTTATGTGGTTATATCCGTGCGCGTGTGAATGCGTTTGTGCGCCTTTTCAGTAATTGTCTGCGTGATGGTGAATTCGTTCGTTCCTCTGACCCTGCATAACCCATGTCCTCTTTATTTTGGAATCAACCCGAGTATCTGGTTCCCAAGAACCCTCTCTTGTAGGCTCAATATCGTTTAGACTCGTCGACAAGTAACGGCGCCAGCTAACCAAGACCGTTTTTATTGACAAACTTCAGTAATATATTATAACATCGTGATATTTTATTAAAGATTGGTAACATATATTACCTCGACGGAATGTATCCGTAAAATATAGCAGATGTTCAAAACTACTAAGCCGTTCCAGTGATATATATATATATATATATATATATATATATATATATATATATATATATATATATATATATGAGATTTAAGATTTAAGAAACAGCAGATATTTTTATATGTAATTCTCAGTATTAAAAGTATTAAAATAATATTAAAAATAGAGTATTAATAATACTATATGTAAAGATTACTGAACATATAAATATCAATTTTATCCCGACATCGATTTTTCATGGTAAAATTTCCAGTCTTCAGCGGTTGTTGCTGTAAACGTTATCAAAAATGTAATAAAACAAAATCGGAAATACCGTTTAAAACCATAACCCCTGAAAACTGGAAATTTTTACCAAGAAACATTGATGTCGGGATAAAATACAATACCCGTCAGCTGCGTGAAGTAGGTAAACCACATATTAGTTACTTTAGAAAAGAGGTTAAGTCAAGGTAGGGTCGGGGTGCCTTTTTTCAAACGAATGATGGGATCCGTTCAACGCATATCGAGTAAATATGATTGGTTTTCTCCATATCCATTGAATTTAATATTACGAATGTATATTCTTATAAAGATCCGTAAATTTCAAAAATTAGTTATTCCAAAATTTGCTTGAGGGTGAAACAGAACTAGGTACTTTAATTTAATTTTTTAATTTCTATAATTGAATTGGAAGTTTCTAGCTTCTGTTTTTGAAACATGAGAACTCTTATGCAGCGATGGAATCATATTTAAAAAAAATAATTTTAATATAAGCTCTACTTGTGTGTCGAGCACTGTTTTTAAAAATAAAAACAAAAATACTCAAGAACTTTGGATTATTAACCTAACGGTTCTTTCCTATTTTTCTATATATTTACACCCACCCACCCACACACACACACACACACACATACATACATATATATGTATGTAAGCAAATATATGGATATAGATCCGACAGTATGAAGAAAAATTTCAGTTATCTGTTTGGATTAGTCTTACTCTTATGTCCATCGTCTTTTTCAGGTTGAATTGAATATAGTCTAATGTTAATTATGAATATGTCCTGAAGATGATCTATTAGACCGAAACGTCCGACGTTGACATTATATTAACATTAAAACAGCATAATTGCATATTAGGATTTTTGTTTGTTTTTTCCGTATATTTTTCTTCATATATATATATATATATATATATATATATATATATATATATATATAAATATAAAAGTGAACATAGAAGTCAACACTTAGAGGCGACAGTCTGTTTCATGCTATATGCAATCGTCAGGCCACATATATATATATATATATGTATATATATATATATATATATATATATATATATATATATAGGCCACTTTTATATTTACACACGCTCTATCTCTTATATTGAGCACTTTAGTCCATAAATATAGCAAACTTTAAGACTATATTTCTTTATATATATATATATATATATAATTGTATAATTGTGTATTTGGGCAGCAATCCCTCTTTTATGCAACTTCTATTAAAGACGACTGACAAGGTTCTGCGATTAAGTTTTTTTATTTCATTTTTCTTGTGTTCGTATAAGTGTTTTCTATTATGGACAATAAAATCCTGTCCTGGCACCTCGGCTTCAGCCACTTTCTCAGCGCTGTAACGTAGCCGTAGTGTGTAAAAACTGTTTCAACAGTTCTGCATATCCGAGCGCTTTCAGATAGAGTCCAAAAGCGTCTCAGCTTCTTCTCACGAACCGCTGCCTTGTGGAACTCATTTCCAAGAGGCTGCTTCCCCGATCACTACAATGTTATGCTGTTCAAGTCTAGGACTAACCGTTATCTTCCGCACATATACATATAAGATGTACCTCTTACTCTCCAACCCTCTACCTTGAGTCCCTCCTAGGTCTTGTACAGGGTGAACACCACAATAAAAAAATAATAAAATTTTTTATACTTTGCTATGTTCTTCTATTTATTTATTTATTTATTTATTTATTTAAGCAATTCACCTCAAGCAAGGCGGGGATGATGCTAGCACGCAAGGGGTAACAGAGGATTGAGAACAAAAGTAAAGAGACGTGTTTGAGGAAAGGATACAGAGAAGGACGGGGAACAAGCTCAGAGTGTCAGATGTCGATTGGCATTATACTTGAATATTTGAAGATTATAGTTATCGGGGAAGAAAGCAAGGGAAAGGGAGTTCCACAGGCAGGAAGTTCGAGAAAAGAAGCTGTTTGAGTAGAAAAGATGCTTACATTTAACCGTCTGAAAAAAATACAGAAATATCTAATTTCTGCAGGTTTTTGCTTACAAACTGACTTCAAAATTTTACTATTTCAAGAATAAATCCAAATAAAATTGAAATTTTTGTATTAGAAACATTGAACTGAAAATATATTAAAACCAGAAATTCTTATTAGGAATCACCACAAGCAAAATATGCAGTTTTTTTTTTTATTGTATTCGAGAAGTAAAAACTGTGTAAAAAGATTGTAAGATTACAAAAAATACTACCCAATGAATAGGATTTGTTAGATCATATTTTAGATGCTAATTAATAAAAACAAAAAATAGATAAAAATGTATATAACACCATAATACTGGTAGACATAAATTATAAGACAAAATGTTTTAAATTTGCATTGTTTATTGAAAATTACAGTAAAAGTACTTCACTGTATAACATATTACATCATATAGCTAAATTGTTCAGAATAATTTGATGGCACAATGATTTAGTAATAATGTGCTTGTGCCTTGTATCTTGTCTATAGATAATTTGTAAAGATTCAGTAAATTATAAATTTTATAAAGCTGTGCTATAATGTTTTCACTGATCACCGGAATTAAATTCTAACGCTACGATTTTGAACCTAAACTTAATTTTTAAAATCATTTCCTCAAAAAATGGTAGTGATTTGGCAAACAATAATTTCTGTCCTTAATTATCATCTCAAAACCCAACTTTTAAATTGAGTGCAATACCATGGTTCCAAAATCGATCCGCATTGCTGCGTAGTCTTGCATCAAAAACGATAATACCGTAATTTTTCTATGAAGTCCTAAATAAAATGGGACATAATAATAATAAAAACAACTTTTAAAAATTTGCCCAATGATTAAACTGACAACTCTTTCTTTCAGCAACTTTACCAAGCTTGATATGTTTACTGTGTTTACTCCTTAGATTTGCATACGTTCGTTCCAACCAGTATATCACCAACGCGTTTGAGTCAGTTGAACAGAGTCAACGATGCGGCGAAGTTAGAAGGTAAAGATGTGGCCCCGTGTACCGTTTGTTTTCACCCCTGTTGAGATCATCTCTTTTGCAGACGATACTGCATCCGCTTGTTTGAGTTGATTTACCATCCAGGTACAAAATAAAGAATGTTCTGAAATAACGTGTCAATCGCCAGATAAAAATTTTGGATAAATAATATGTCGAAAATGTTCTTAATACAGAAAATCAGTTAAGTATTCCACGGTAAGTTTGTAGCGGTAGTGAACGGCCACAATTGAATCCGTACATTTTTTTACTTTACAAATTTGCAAGCAAAACAATAAACAAACAATAGAAAACAACACAAAACGGAGAAAAGACAAAAGCGATATTTTGGTCAACAAACAATTTTCAATATTTTGTAAAAAGAATTACAATGGCGTAATTTTTTGGTTTAAATCTTGGAGTTTATTGTTTAATTAACTTTAAACTCAAAAAAAAAAACCCAAAAAAAACGAGGAGAGAAAGAGAAAGAGAAAGAGAGAGAGAGAGAGAGAGAGGACAGTGAAAATGTGTTGAGTCATGTAATCCCTTTTATTTCACATGAAAATTAAAACTATAATAATATTTAAAAACAGTTCCTGTTTGATACCTGGAAATTATAAGCCTACTGAAAAACTAAAAACGATATAATTAAAAAATACTGGAGAACAACTCTTTTTGGAAAATATATAAATAAAAGAAAACGAAATAACTTCAACTGTTAAATAAGTGTGCCCATGTATATTTTTAAGACAATATGCACGTAATGAAGTTACGCCAATAAATAGCACAATGCTTCGTCTCTTATAATCGACATTCAATTTGTTCAATTCCTGTCGGCTAGTGTACCTGTAGAGATTTTCCAAGCGTAGCTTAAATGTGGCACAAAGCCGAAAGTATGGAGCATCCAATCAGGATCGAACTCCCTTTTCAGTAGTAACTGATCTAGCAAGACGAACTTGCTAACCATTACACCACGCTGAGGTGCTCTGGTTAGTGTGCCTGTATGTGAGAGCTTAGACCTCTGAACATGGACCTTATATTCTTGTCTGCATTGTCTGAGAGATTTTGCGCGTCTCCTCACTGGAGATGGGCAGTTATATAAGCCCAGGTGGGCTTATATAACTGCCTGTCCAACGGTCTTTTCCACGAGAAGCTGAGCCGACACATTTTCATTTATTGAGATCGCCACTAACATCGAATTAATCTCGAATATCCACTTCCGGCGAGAAGGCATTCAATCTTTTGTCCGGCTTTGCTGAAAAACTGTGTGCAAACCGCATCTTCTTTATGGGCCGTGTGCCCTCAAAATTTAGGTGATCATGGCACTCCACATTTTCCTGTCCTTTGTAGCTCTTTATACATTTTGTCTTGTTGCTATTTCTTCTAAACCTTCCGCCAATCATTTACCCAAGCTCACTATGTTATGCGTTGTTTTCATCTGTCCCACTTGCCTTCAATCTGTCCTGTGAGTATCAGATTTTCCAAGCCCTCTCTCCTCATGTACCCTAGAAATTTCAACTGTCTCTTCTTGATGTTAAGAATAATTTTTCATTTTGTTTCCATTTTCTGTAAAACTTCGTCGTTGCTCACCTATTCGGTCCATGGTTTCCTTAGCATCCTTCTGTAGATATAGGAGGACAGATATTACGTAACAGTTCAGTACTCTTTTCTTTGTTTCTATTGCTTCAAGTCTCCTCCCCATCTTTCAGGAGATTGTTCATCATTCAATGCCATATAGGAGGACAGATATTACGTAACAGTTCAGTACTCTTTTCTTTTCTTTTCTTTGTTTCTAACGAAGTTTTTTTTCTGTTTCTTAAGACACTTCTTAGCTTTAGGAATGCATCTTTGGCTATCCTAATCCGTCTTCGGATTTCAGTGTCACACTTTCCGTCCTCTGTTAAAAAACTTAAGTAACCCTACTCTGTATATTGTTCTCTGGTTTCCTCTCATCCATTATCTCTGCGCACACATGTTTGTATATATTAATTTCATTCAACCTGTAACAATATAATATTCAGTTTTATCTCGAGGTTTCGAACACGAAAAAAAAAAAAAGAATTAAAGAAAGGAAGAAATAACACGAATTCAGGTATTTAAAAACAACGAAAAAAAACTTAATTTTAAAAAAAGAACCCGTACAAAAAATGGGTACTACTTTCAGTATCCATGTGCCCCCAAAAATGAAAAAGATTTTGTGATAAAAAGAGGGAGAGGATAAAACTTTAATCAGTGAAGTTCAGGTTCCACCCAGATGAAATTCCTTTTTATGACTATAGACATCGTTGAAAAGTTTGGTGTTTCGGTATATGTGTGTAAAAGTCTTACAGAGGAGTAAAGAGTAGAGAAATCAACAGCTGCTAATACCTCAGTGATAATAAGAATTTTACAACTTGCAATCGTCAGTCAAGAGGAATGAACTGGTAAAACGTTGGGATAGGAGAGAGTTACTTTTAGCTCCCTGTAATATACCCGCTTCTAAATGGCTTTATCTACTAAATTTATCGGATTGTATTTAGCTTTTTTATGTGACCTGGGTGGCTCAGTTAGGCTCTGGCTATTAGAAAATTGGGTGTGTTCCCATCGTTGAAATACATGCATGTTTTTGACGTGTGTACGCCTACACGATAGGTCAACTGAGTGTGCCTAGTGGAGGTCACAAAAACAAGGGGAGAAGATAGCGACTGAATTTGAATGCATCAGAAGCAGTGTGATTGGACAATAAATTACAAAAGCTTGAATTATATTCATTTGTTTGTTTACAAGGATGTGTCTCATCGAATTTATTCAGTCTGCACAGTGAGACTATGAGAATTAGAAGTCCTACCAGGATTCATGATTAGCGGCCACGATCTTAACAACATAACATATGCAGATGACACAGTGTTGATAGCAGACAAAGGGAGACTTCAAGAATCCTTACAGAAGGTAATGAAAGAAAGCAATAAGAAAGGACTGAACACAAATTGCAAGAAAACACCAGATGCAAATTAGAAATTGAAGATATCAAAATAAAACAAATACAACAATTTAAATATCGGGGAAGTCTTTTAGCAGAGGATGGAAATTGCGACACTGAAATCTGAAGACGTATTGACATAGCGAAAGATGTCTTCCAAAAGCTAAGCAAAGTATTATGAAACAGAAAATTTACCTAAGAAACAAATAAAAGAGTACTGAATTTTTATATACAATATCCTCGCGAAATGAAGAAGGGATTTAAGTGAGCAGAAATGTTGTTCCACAGAAGGATGCTGGGAATACCATAACCTACTCTAACGAGTAAATAGTTTGCAGAACAGGGTTTAGGAGAAATAGCAAAAAAAACAAAAATTATTAAAAGCTACAAAGAACAGGGAATCGTGGAGAATCATGACCACCAAAGTCCTGAAGGGATATGGCATATAGGAAAGGAGTCAACCAGACCTATGTTTACCTTTTTTTTTTTTCATTATGAGTTTTGCCTTATAAGTTATTAAATAACCCAACAAAAACAAATTTTGGAATTAAACAGTCAGCAAATGATATAATGCACCTCATTGATGATTGCTTTGGTTAAGGTGCTTCTTGTTTTTACTCTCAGTAATAAGTGGACAACGAAAACAGGGTTGTAATCCGAAAAATGCTATGAGAAATGTGTTATTGTTTTGGAACGTGCATAGCATTTTTTGGATTACAACCCTGTTTTCGTTGTCCACTTATTACTGAGAGTAAAAACAAGAACACAATCTATTTCATACCTGAGGATGCCTGTAGGAACAGACGAAAGCTTGTAAAATAAAAAGACCTAATGCAACTGAAATTTATAAAACAGGATCTTTTCATTCATAAACACGTTCGGGGTTTTTGTATAATATTTGAATTGTTCGCGAAGATGGATTTCTCGCCATTTAAATCATTAACCTTTGTATTTGTTTTATGTATGAATAATTCATGAATTTGTAAATTAATTGCACCTTTATTGAAATTAAAATAACTGATCCAACTGCAACTTTCGGATAATAAGTGCGACATTACTGTAATTATTGAACAATATGGTTCATGCCACTTTGACGGAAAATTTACCAGTAAAAAAGAATTCTCTTATCACTACATTTGTACATAAACGCAGAACCTTAAAATTTAAATTCAAACTCAGCGTTGTATTTGTTTTATGTATGAATAATTCATGATATATATATATATATATATATATATATATATATATATATATATATATATATATATATATATATATATAACATACAACGTGTGTTAGCACGTGCGATACCCTGTCTTCATCAGCCGCCGACCAGGGGTGATATCACGGTTTCGGTGGCTATGGCGGGACCGCCACCCCTGGCGCCACCAGCAGCGTTTGCCACCAGGCAGGATATGAAAATAAGCTAATTAATCGTTCCTTTAACTAAAATCTATTTGCAATGAAAATTTCTTGAACGCGTTTGCCGCTCGTAAAAATCGTTATAGACGACCACGCAAATATCTCACTTGCGCATGTTAGGTCGTGATGTTGCGCGCATTTTATATATATATATATATATATATATATATATATATATATATATATATATATATATATATATATATATATCCGAGAGATTTTTTATTTTATTGGTTTAAATGTTATTTTTGAAATGGATATTCATATTTAAGTAGATGCTCTGTTTATATATATATATATATATATATATATATATACGAAATGGATTTAAATCCGATAGATTTTTTAATTTATTTGTTTAAATCTTATTTTTGAAATGGATACTCATATTTAAGTAGATGCTCTATTTTTATTTATTTATTAAACAGTATATTTATATATTTATTTGCATCTACTGGCCGGAATATTCGAGAAATTTTCTTAGAAAAACATGCGTCCTCCGGCATATTATTCTCGAATATTCAGACCTGTAGATGTATATAAATAAATAAATATGCTGTTTAATAAATAAATAAAAACAATGCAACTAGTCAAATATGAGTATTCATTTCAAAAATAACGTTTAAACCAATAAATTTAAATTCTGAAGGATTTCCATCTCAAAACTAGGACACTTAAGGCTGAGAACAAAAAGTCACTCATTTTTTCTCCTCTTTTTTAGTGTCGAGCAACGTAACCTTGAGAAAATGCAATATTTAATTATTTTAAGCACACAACATCCATCTGATGAAGCCATATAGGCGAAATACAATATCAGATATTACTTTCGAAACATAATTTCATGAACGTTTTTCCAAATGTCAATAACTTAGAACTCTGTCGAGATTACATACCCAAATTTATTACAAATTCATATATATATATATATATATATATATATATATATTTCGTCATCCACAGGTAGATAGTTTCGCTGTATCACAGCTCATAAGTGTGGCGAGACATCCGATTGCCTCAAGCCGGGATCGAAAACCGACTGATTTGGCATCAGTCGGAGATTTTACCCCTGAGCTAACAGCGTCCGGTAGATAGGAAGGCGAATTTTTACATACCTATTCTTCGAATATACACGCCAATGACCGAGAGTGCTCAATTCATAGAAGAGCTTTGCAGTATTAGCAGTAGTAGTCATTATGAGATAACGATGTATATATTTATATATCAAGTACTGGGGAAAATTTACGACAAAAATATTATAGTGAAAAATATTCGTGTTACGTTTTTCATCCTTTAGGATTTGATTGGACTAAATTTGTTATGTTGGTGCGACTACACATGCGCACGAACGAGAGATGCTGAGAATTTAAAATTTTTCTTTTATTTAAAATTTTAAATTCACAGCATCCCTCGCTCGTGCGAATGTATAGACACATCAACATAACAAATTTAGTCCGATGAAGTCTTAAAGGACAAAACGCGCCACAAGAAAACTTTTTCCACTTTGTTATACATTTTTGCCAATAGAATAGAAAATACAAATAGACATCTGATTTTTAAGAACATTATACCTTTTCTTCTTAATTTTATTTTATATCTCAGAATACTTCTTGTTTTAATTTTCCATTTTTTTTTTCATAATCGTGAACTAGAGCCAAGTATTCCGAATCAATAGAAAAGTCTAAGGCCTGAAACTCCAGCAATTATATGACGCCATACTTCCTACTCTTTTTTGAAAAGCGTAATTTTGAAACTTTTTAAAAATCGTTGCTGAATTTTTTTAAAAGTTTGCGTGAAGCATACCTAGAAAATCTGCAGATAGATTATATATTGCTAGCCAAGTGATGATTGGTGATCAAATGTGAAATTGTTATGGTAATTTACCCACGCACGCATGGACTCTCCCAGCTATAAATAGGATCAAGTACTGCCACTTGGAGAGGGAAGTTTCCAGCAGTCAGCTCTGACAGTCGGGACGAACATTCTTGCTGTAACACTTTCGTTTGTATATGTTTGTATTACTGGTTTCTTTTAATACATTTCTTTAACTCAATTCCTCTCTTGGTCTGATCTTGTGTCCAGCGCCATTTTCACTGGCTCGACGACCTGACGATCACCTTAGCAGAGTCATCTACCAGTTTGACCCGCCACGAACAGACCACGCAGCCGTTGGAAGGATGTCGTTCTCATGGAGCTTCAGCAGATTAATCTGGTGCTGAAGGATCTTCCAAGACCATGATAGATAGAGGAGATAGATGGCTCTCATGGGCTCAACGCTTTCTTCGTAGGAGATTTACAAGCAGAAGCAGGAAGTACACATCCATAGTAGTCTCATGCAAAATATCGCTCTTTTAACATAGTTTCTGTGAGAATCGACTAGCTGTTGTATTCTGACACACTTTTATGTCTTTTAGTCTCTCAACTGGTATGTCTACTTACATTTATAGCTTCGTCAACATAGGAAAGTTCCAGCCGACCCTCGTATTGTTGACTTATATCTTATACCGATTTATACCAAATTACTGTCACTCATGAAGTTTTTATTTTTCTAGGTTGTCCAGATTGGACTGATGTAAATAGTAACCACTTGTGTTGCAGAGCATTATGGTGTCGTAAGCAGCGTTTTTGAAACATTCAATTTCATACGCTATTAACCTGTGAGACGACATGAGCACAAATAGTTTCACAATCATTACCCGAGTTTCTGACGATAAACTATACTTGTTGTTGACATAAACTATTTCAATTCTACTAATTTGCGGCTAGTATTTCTTTTATATTAATTCCAGTTACTAATTAAATTAGTAGAAGTAGTAGTAATATTATATTAAAATTTATAATTATTTTTTATTTATTTTTTTAAGCATTTCACTCCAAGCAAGGCGGGAGTGCCACTAGCATGCAAGTGGTTACAGAGGGCAAAGAACAAGAGTAAATAGGCGTTCTTGAGGAGAGGATAAAGAGAAGAACGGGGAACAAAATCAAGGTATCGGAAGGTGTCGATTGGCATTACACTTGAATATTTGAAGATTATAGTCATCGGGGAAGCAAGTAAGGAGAAAGGAGTTCCACAGACGGGAAGTGTGGGAGAAGAAGCTGTTTGAGTAGAAGAGACGGTTACATTTAACCATTTAGATAGTGAAACGGTGGGACCGAGATGCCAACCTAGTAGCTTGCTTAAATTCATGCAGTCTGGAAACCAGAGAAAGCAACTCGTCGGAAATGTTGGCATGAAAATACTTATTAAAGAGACAGAGGGAAGCCACGGCATATCTGTGAGAAAGCGTCTGTAGATCAGGACCTGTCACACTGCATACCTGTTTCTGGATTTTACCGAGGAACTCGAGACTTACAGCGGGGGCACAAGACTATATGAAATGCGGTACTGTGCAACGGGATGGATTGTTGGATATGTTAATGTTAGTTATGTTGTTCATCATGACGGTCGTCTTTGAGTATAGAATTCAGAGGTTAGCAGTGAATATTTCGAAGACAGTAGGTTAGCAGTGGATATTTTGGTAAAAGTAGCAGAGCGTAGTTCTTCCTTCTGTTCCTCTTCGCCTGACAAGCTGGCACTGGACATTTATATAGAGTAAACAAAATGGCCGCCTTTATACACGACGGATTGAATATTCTACGTCTTCTGGTTGGTTAACCCTTCTCTTGGTGGACTATAAAATGAGTCAAGTCATTTTTGACTGGCTCACTAGTACATAATATACACAAAAAACGGCAACAAGTTACCCCGTTATTGTATGTACTTGTAGTTGATAGAGGATGCCTCTTCTCTATTTTTTTACTTAAAATGAAATGAATAAAATGTACAACAACAGCATAAACAAGAATGTGTATTTTTCTTTTCGTGATGTCAATCACAATATTAGTATTTTGTGTGTTAAAAGGTTCTCAGTATTATTGTCACTTTTGTTGTCTTTAAAAGTTTATGCCTATTTGTTTTTGCTCGTTCCGAGAATTTCGTTGTTAAGGGTAGTATCTGAGACCGTCAACTGTGGATTTTTACGGGACGATGGTGATACGTCTGTGTATTGCCTTTTTACTACTGCTGCTCTACTGATTGTGGGAGAAAGGCCACTTTTATAATGATGAAGTTTCAGATTTTAGAATGATGAAATATTTGATCTATATTATCAATCATCACAGGTAAAAAAGGTTGTTTTTAGAATGGTGGATCATCATTCTGGATCGTAACAACTGACAACAATTATTAATTATTGGCTTGTATTTTTTTTCATTTTCATTTCAATTGGCTGACGGCCGTATCACTTTGAAACATCTATTCTCTGATGATGATAGAAGTTAAGCAACCTCGATTTTGGTCAGTGTCTAGATGGGTGACCGCTTTCGAAATACAAGATTCAGTAAGCTTGGGTGTGAGTGGAGTAATGGATAATGGCTGGGAAGTGTTAATCAGAAAGCTGTGTTCTACATCCAGTTGGGTTCGTTATATTCACTTTGCACCACTTCTCCCTCTCCAGCTATGGGTTAATTAGTATGACTTGTATTACTAAAGCATTAGTAAGAATTTTTTTGAGATAATAATATCACAAAAATATTCTATAATCTAAAAATATTTATTTACATTATTTACATTGTTCGGATTGTTGTCTCATCATTATTTTCATGTTCACGACGTTTCGGACGTTGTACACTCCGGCCTTCTTCAAGTGATATACGTTGGAATTTCGAACCAAACCCTTTTTTTAGTCTACGTAGGTAGCTTGTTCTAGTTCCACATACCATGCCTTTTCGGGATATCTCAGTTTCCCTCAATTCCTTTTAGTAACTCAACCCTCCAAGTTTTTGGTGCAAAAATAATGTCGTTTTCTCACATAAAGTTGAACGTGAAAAACGACATTATTTTTGCACCAACCTAATATATTATTCAATATATCATTGACTTGTATATATCATATCTACCAAATATACAATGCACATTTGCATTTTTAGCATGAAACAGACTGTCGTCTCTGCGTGTTGACTTCAATGACTACTTATATAATAATAATATAATATAATATATATATATATATATATATATATATATATATATATATATATAGAGAGAGAGAGAGAGAGAGAGCAGCAACGCTTGTCGCATATGGTTTGATGCTCCTCCTATATATTTAGAGACTCTTGATAAAATCTAAAGAAGAATCTGCAATGCCCTGACCTGGCATCTCGACTTCAGTCACTTTCCCACGGCTGTAACGTAATAATGTAATTTTTTCTTCTTTTCTGGATATAATGTATGCAGAAATTATCCGAATTATCTCTATCTCCGAGAATCCCACAAAAAAAGAAGAAACAGTTAGCATAGAACTTGCAGTTATATCTATTTATGTCAACTGTAAAATGGTGAGACCTTACCGCCAATCTAGTACTTTACTTCGTAAAGTTTAGGTATTATAGAGGAATGTTCATCAGAACAATTGCCACGAAATTATTTATAGAAAAGTCGCGTTATGTAATCTATAAATTTTGAATTCCGAGTTCTCTTTTAGTAGTCAGTCATGGCTAGAAGTCCAGTCTACCCTGCTATTTTACTGGGGTTCTTAATATTACACCACCTGGACGCTTTTTTTCCCTTTGCTTACCCGGTTTTTCCAAGCGCTACTCCAGTCTAAGTACTGATCGGATTCGGCGCTGCTTAATTTCGGTGATCGAACGAAAGAACTGATTCATTTAGCGGGACTGTAAGCATATAATTCTGCGCTCTCTATAAATTATATAAATGTTCAAGTAGCTTTATCTGTAACTGTTCCTTCTCCAAGTCGCCCATTTGTTCAACATGTGTAGATCAGCATGAAAAAGAAACAAGTTAATCGGCCGGGTTACAAATAAGTTGACAAATGTTTACTCTGAATCGTAAAAATAACTTGAAAGAATTTGGCAATTTGTGTGCGCGTGTCTTTACACACACACACAACACATACACACAAGTACCCTCATAAAATAATACACACGACGCCTGTTGCCAAATTTATGTGTTAATTCAGTACTGACTTCGTTTGAAGTTAAGAAAAATACTTATTTACGGATCCCTCGAGATAGCGTTTGTTTCGATTAAGATCAGAAATTCTTGCGTTCCACCTAAGTTACAGTGTTTCAATCTCTATATCATATAATTGTGTTTATTTCTCGGTTAAATAAAAATATTCATGTACGAATTAATTTTCTTTAATAGTGTACGTGGCATAGCGCGTCTTAACTGTGAGATTATGGCACTAAGGAATTTCGCTCGTCAGAACATTTTCCAGAGAAATAGCGAAAGAATAGCGAGAGGCGTGTAAAGGATTCCTGTTTGGGAAAAGGGTTTGTAAGGTGAAAATTCTTTACCCACAAGGATTTTGAATTCTATCAAGACTGGAAAATGAAGACTCTGCAGTTTCAACCCCAGATATGGTAGCAGTACTCTATTGTAGGATTAATCTTCTCTTGCATACATTCCTAATTCTGATCCAGACACCCTCAGCTTTATGTATGAGATGTATTAGGTTGGTGCAAAAATAATGACGTAATAATGTCGTTTTTTGACGTATTTTTTAACGTCAAAAAACGACATTATTACGTCATTATTTTTGCACCAACCTGATATCTCGAGAGGGAATTGAAATGCATTCCTGGTTTGAAAAAAATCTATAATGGGCGTTGGGGGCAGGAAAGAAAGAATATTTTCATATAGGCATGAACGTTTAAAATATATCAAAGTTATATTTTTTACAGTAAGTGTTGTAACCTTCTTAAAGTTACTGAATAGAATAATCAAACGAAGGTTGGTAATGAACGATAATATTTAGGACACGAACAACACATATAAGATTCACCAGCGGAGCGTAGAAGAAGTCAACTGCTAGAAGTGAGGTCAAATGAATTCCACAATGAATCTCCAACTTTGAGATATCTACCAACCGCCCCAAGCGGTTAGACGTGGCACAAGACCGAATTTAATGTGGGGTATCCGATCCCGTAGGCTCTGCCAAAAATTCCCCGTAGACACAGTATAAAACGGGGTCGGGTATCTGTTTCCCGAGACGAGACGTCTGGGGGATCCTCTCTGTCCGGAAGCAGAGAGTTTGACCAGCACAGCTGGAGACAAATCTCCAACTGCAGGATATCTATCAGCCACCCCACGCGTTACGTAGAATGTTACTGAATAGAATAATCACATGCAAGTTGATAATGAACGATAATACTTAAGACAAGAACAACACATATAAGATTCGCCAGTGGAATGTAGAAGAAGTAGTCAACTGCTAGTAGTGAGTCAAGTGAATTTCACAATGAATCTCAAATTCTAGACCAACATACAGTATTTACTACTGTATTTATGTGAATGGGGACATACCCATTATCGTCTGTAGGTATGGTACAACAGTAAGCTCCACTCTGTACAAGGTCCGGGGGCCACTCGATGTAGAGCCTTACGTTAATGGGTTAATTATACGGATAGGAGTGGAAGATGACGGTTAAATCTAGACTTGAACAGGTTGAGATTGTAATGATCGGGGAAACATCCTATTGGGAGTCTTAAACAGAGCAGTGGATCGCGGAAAGAAGCTGTTTAAGTAGACCTTCTTCTCCCCGATGGACTTCGGAGGGAATATTTGTGGTTTGATACAATGTAAGTGGTATGGCGGGTCCTAGAAGGTTAAAATTGGTGGAACCAAGGAATGTAGTTCGTCCGAGCACTTTCCATGGAAGTAACGATAGAGCAATGAGAGGTTTGCCACATCCTGCCTGGGAGAGAGAGTTTGGAGGGTGGAAAATAATTCTTCTCCAACAAGAACTGATAGACGCTTTTGAACTTTGACCGAAAAGAGCGGACAGGGAAGCTCCTGTCCAAACATGACAACAGTACCTCATTTTCGACATGATGTGGCTTTTGTAAAGTTAGAGGATAGCATGTGGAGTCTGGTACTTACTAGAGCGGTATATATTGTTTTAATCCTTATATTTCATAAGTTCAATCCGTGACTAGACGTTGACAAACCGGATCACCGAGGTTAAACAGCGTCGGGTCTGGTCAGTACCTCTATGGGTGACGGCTTGGGAATACCAAGCATGGTGTAATGGATAATGATACGGAATTGTTAATCGAAGGGCCAAGTTCCACTCGGGTTCGTTATATTCCCTTACGCGCAAATATCATTGAGAAAGGTATGCATTCTCCTCTTCTTCCCCAGCTACGGGTTAATTAGTAATAATTATATTACGATATCATCATTATCTCTAGAAGAAAAAAAAGAAAAAACATTCTTACAATCTAAAAATATTTTCAGTCTTGAAATAACCTTTAATGGGTTGATAAACAGTAAAAACGAATCAATCCGCACCTGGTGATTACATCGTGCATGAACCTCATAGTAGTGCTACCGCTGCGGAACAGGATGTATATTTATTATTAGTGTAAGTTTTAGCTCTGTTATTATACATCGAACATTGTTTTATTACCACCAGCACTCAATGTGCGATACTATATCTATTAGGTTGGTGCAAAAATAATTTCGTTTTCTAACATATGTTACTATGTGAGAAAACGAAATTATTTTTGCACCAACCTAATATATCTATCTATCTATCTATCTATCTATCTATCTATATATATATATATATATATATATATATATATATATATATATATATGTATGTAGGTATGTATATTTCTTGGTTATTGTTGGTTAAATAAATATGTGAATGTATGTGGTTCTCCTGAGAAACTCACTGACTACTTTTTCAAGTTTTGCTTTTTTACTTTGATAAAAAGTAAATCATGTAAAAGTCAAAATATTCAGATAAGAAAAATGGTTTCTAATAATAAAAAAAATTAAAATTGTTCCATGAAATCTTAGTTATTAGTTTTAAAACGGGTGCTGTTCCATGGCCATCACCCAAGAGGATTGTTAAACATTTAAAAAAAAATAAACATCTTGTGTCCTTGAAGTACGTAGAACATTGTTGGTCACGGCTAACCTAGTATATTCTATTGACGTAAGAGCAGCTCCCAGCAGAACCTTCTCAATTCCTGTCTCACATGACAATATTTGTCGACAAAACATCGACAGGATAAAAATAAATGAAAATCTCTCCAACTTACCCTTTAATTTCTTTTCTTCATATAAAGCTATTTTTCTTTTTACAGATTTACATTCAATTTAAAAACAAAACAAAAAAAAAACTTTTTTCTTTCAATAAGGTCCGGTTCATAATAGTGTACCAGGGAGGGGAAAAAGAGAATATTTCCAGTCTCCAGTTCCCCATTATAGTCATTAGTATTAGGTTTGGTGCAAAAATAAGGTCGTAACAATGTCGTTTTTTGACGTATTTTTTAACGTCGAAAAACGACATTATTACGTCATTATTTTTGCACCAACCTAATATATCCGCAATATACCTTAATATAACAGACGACGCTTACGGCCACATCACGTTGAAACACTGGTTCCTGTACGATTACCGAAGTTAAAAAATATTGAGCCTTGCTAGTACCTGGACTGGTGAGCGCTTCGGAATAACCAGGGACTGTAACCTTATATGTACGGTTGGTGCAATGGATAGCAGCTCGAAATTGAAAATTGGAGTTTCATGTTTGAATGCCAGTCGGGTTCGCTATATTACTCTTCGGAAAAGTAGAAATCCACCAATTCTTCCGAAGCTATCGGTTAATTAGTAGGACCTGTATCAGTAAATCATTATTATTTCTCAAAAATTCTTATCATCTAATAACAATATTTTCTAGATTTAAATAATTTGCAATGAGTTGATAAGTAGTGAAGAATCAATCAATTTTGAACAATTTATTTCCATCTCGTTGAAGTTATGATTATTTCTAATATTGGGGAGGCTGAATTGGCCGAAATATTAATTCAGATTCAATATGACTGATATATATATATATATATATATATATATATATATATATATATATATATATATATATATATATATTTCAATTAAAAGGTGCAAATATAATTTATAAATTCATGAATCATTCATACAAAAAATAAATATAGAGGTTAATGATTTAAATGGCGAGAATACATCGTCGCAAACAATCTAAATAAGATACATCAACCCCGAACCTGTATATGAATGATATGATCCCCGTTTATAAATTCCAGTTGCATAAGGTCTTTTTAATTTTACAAGCTTTCGTCTGTTCCTACAGACATCATCAGGTATGGAAGTAGATTTTGTTCTTGTTTTTACTTCTCAGTAATAAGAGGACAACGAAAATAGAGATGTAATCCGAAAAAATGCTATGAGAAATGTGTTATTGTTTTGGAACGTGCGGTCGCAACGCTGAGTTTGAATTTAAATTTTAAGGTTCTGCGTTTTTGTACAAATATAGCAATAAGAGAATTCTTTTTACTGGTAGATTTTCCGTGAATATGGCATGAACTATATTGTTCAATAATTGCAGTAATGTCACACTTATTATCCGAGAGTTGCACGTTGGATCAGTTATTTTAATTTCAATTAAAAGGTGCAAATATAATTTATAAATTCATGAATCATTCATACAAAAAACAAATATAGAGGTTAAGGATTTAAATGGCGAGAATACTTATATTCTCGCCATTTAAATCATGAACCTCTATAGTTGTTTTTAGTATGAATGATTCATGAATTTATATATATATATATATATATATATATATATATATATATATGTATATATATATATATATATCAGCCTATGTTGTAACCACATTAGATATACCAATTCGTTCACTAGCTCAATAACTAAATGTGGGAAAATCTTAATGACCCTTTCACTACAGAATTAATAATTATCAGAATCGAATCAAGTCGGATCCTCACGAAAGATTACCTGTAGAACAACATTTCTGCTTAGAAAAACATGATTTTAAAATCCATGCAAAATTCACTATAATTGGAAAAATAGAAATAGATAGAAAAGATAACATTAGAAAAAATACTGGAGGAACATGAAGACAAATAGATTTTGCGCCTTAAAACACTTCGTATTTTAATTAACCTCTTGATTTTTAAAGTTAAAAGCTCTACTTCTTTTTATTTTCACGTATATTTTTTTCTCACGTGTATTGAGCACTTTTTAATACTACAGGTTTTCTGGTCTGATTCAACTCTGACCATTAACCTTTATATATATATATATATATATATATATATATATATATATATAGGGTGTATTTAAAATACTTTTACAAGCTTTGGGGCGTGTTCCTCACACCAAAACAAGGACAAAATTCCATACAAGTATATGTCGGCAAATATTTCGTTTTTGAGTTATTTTTTAGAAAGTTTACGGTAGATGGAGCTGTGTTGCCATGTAGACTCGTTTGTGGTGCCATGGGTTCTCTCTTAGCAAAGCAATGATAAACAGCAGCAAAGGTTGGATGACTCGGCTGCGTTAAATTTGGAAATATAGCCTAATAGAGCCGTGCAGCCTCGCTTCCATTAGTATTCGCGCAGCCGCATGTAAAAATCATATCTGCCTGCTCACGATATGAATATCCTGACATTGTTAAACGTAACACTTCTCAGTTAACTCACTATTGCACACGTTAAACAGACTATCCGCAAATGTACACGAATTACAAATGTAACCTAGTCTACATTGCAAGACAGCGCCATTTACCGTAAACTTTCCCCAAAACGAAAGCATTGTTGACATAAGATTATATGGATTTTTGTCCTTGTTTTGGTGTGAGGCACCGACTTCCAAAGTTAGTAAAAGTATTTTTAATACACCCTGTGTGTGTGTATATATATATATATATATATATATATATATATATATATATATATATATATATATACGTATGTGTATGTGTTTATGTAAACGTATACGTGAAGAAAATTAAAAACAAAACAATGAGAAAATCTACTAAAAACCCTGTTGTTCATCTCGCAGTGTTTTTGCTCGTTAAAGCTGTCGAGACTAAGATTAGTTTCTCGAAAGGAAATTGTCGCCGACAGAGATAAGATTATATCCCCCTAAAGAGGAAAAAAAACGCCTTGAAGAATTGTCGAGAGAAAATGCAACCAGAGGAAGCTGGCGATAGTCTATCCATGTAACGTGTAGAAGGTGACAACGTGCAAAAGTATCTCCATGGACATTCGGGGTGACGCCAAGATTAAAGGATAAAAGAAATGTACCCTTCAAGACGGAAGACCCCTGAGGACTAAGATAGCAAATTAAGGAAGAGGTAGGCCATAACTTCCGGGGACAGGAAGCAGGATTTCGTTAATGGTTTCATTTCAGAAACTCTTCTGGAATAGGGATATATCAGATCATTGCAAAAGTTCGTGGCCGATTTTTAAAAAATTGTCATATAGGAATAAAGTGTCGTTGCCGACACTGAAGTTTGAACATAGATCGCCAGTGAGCAAACACGGGCGATCCCATAATGAATTAAGTAGATCACGTAACCATAAAGGAAATGTATACCTGGCAATTGGCCTGGCGTCTAATAAAAGATCACTCTTCTTTCAATATTCTCTATCTCTATACTATTCGCTATACTATTTCTTTATACGGATCACTATTTCTACACTGTCCTCTATTACTATACGGTTCGTTATTCTCTATACTATTCACTACATTATTTCTCTAAACGGATCACTATTTCGACGCTGCCCTCTATTACTATACGGTTCGTTATTCTCTATACTATTCACTATACTATTTCTCTATACGGATCACTATTTCTACACTGTCGTCTATTACTATACGGTTCGTTATTCTCTATACTAGGCACTACACTCTTTCTCTAAACGGATCACTATTTCTACACTGTCCTCTATTACTATACGGTTCGTTATTCTCTATACTAGGCACTACACTCTTTCTCTAAACGGATCATTATTTCTACACTGTCCTCTATTACTATACGGTTCGTTATTCTCTATACTAGGCACTACACTCTTTCTCTAAACGGATCACTATTTCTACACTGTCCTCTATTACTATACGGTTCGTTATTCTCTATAATATTCGTTATACTATTTCTCTACACTGATCACTATTCGGTGGTTACTATTCGAGCTAGTATTATCGAGTAAGTACTATTAGTGCGAGTGTTATTTGAAGGTGTCTGACACCAGAATTGTTCAACGTTGTTACTCTAATTTGTATCTGCGATTATAAATTCTCTACTCCAACGAGCATTAAGAAAGTGACAATGACAATGAGGATAACAGTCCGAATAATGTAATAATGTAAGTAATCATAATTCCTCATCTCAGATATATAGACAGATATTTAAATTTCGGTATTAAATATCCCATAGAGGTTGATATGCCGCTAGACAGAATCAGCCAACCAACAAACATGTATATGCACAAAAGCTGAGTATCATTTACCACTCACAGAACAATTGTATAATCATTAAAATAAGTTTGTTTGTTTTTTTCATTACGGTATACCTACTTTTGCATCTCCATGTATTAAAGGTAACGAGGAGAGAGAAACATCAAGTAGTCGACCAAACGAGTTTTGCGTAAATGGATGGCAGAACGAGGGGTGTGAGAGAAGTAGTGGAGAGCTATCACCGCCCACTTCCTGAAGCGATACGGTACATGAAAGATGACAATTCTCAGAGTTCAACGAGTTAAGACTATCTCCACAGATTTACTCTGGTCATTAAATCTATAATCTGAATTATTATTAAGAAAATACACGACTGACTGACAATTAGAAATGTTTTGTTTTGCACGACAATCTTATCTGAGGATTTAATTAAAACCATTTTCTACATCGTTGCTGGTCTGTGAGTGTCAAATACTCCAAATTTCATCATCATTTATCTCGGAAATTTCAGCTGTCTCTGTGAACTGATTTTAAGGTTACCGTATATACTCGAGTATAATACGAGTTTTTATGATCAGTGTTTTACGCAAAAAAATGTCGGGGGGGGGGGCGCACTATAGACAGGTAATTTTTTTGAAGAGGTTAAAAATCATGCATTTTCGGTAACCGGTTGCGCTATACACAGGTAAATGTTTCTGTAGGGTTAAAATCCATGCATTTTCGGTGACCGTACCCTATCTGGTAGGCTTAAATTATCAATGGTACCTTTGGCTAACCTTAACGATACAGGTAAGATCTTTTAACTTAGATTCTTTCTTTTTTTTTTTTTGTTGTACTACATGAACCACAGAACGTCATTCACCACACGTGCCGCTTAAAATCTACAAATCCTTTATATAAATAAAGAATTAATAATGTTTTCTTTTCTCTAATTTGCGCTCGTCTTTGTTCCTTCACGCTGACGTATTGCTTTTTCCAACGGCCATAGCTTTTGTCTGTTTCAATTATACGCTTTAATCTCTCCTCGTCTGTTTATTTATTTTATTTATTTTTATTTATGATATTCTTTACATTTACTAGTATTATTTTATCTTATAATTCTCAGTGACATATTCTTAAAATATTTTGGACAAATGCTCCGACCACAACATACGGTAAATGATGATAACACAGCGTACAATACCGTGTGAATTTCATTATTGAATGAATTGTTGCAGAGATTGCAATACCAAATGAATTTTAATTCTCGTAGTTTTATTTACAGTAATATTATCAACCGGAATCAAGAAAATTGACGACCATTATAAAAGCATATCCCACTATTCATATATAAATGATACACAAAGTATTACTGTACATGCTCAGTAGCTAGGATCGCATTATACACGAGCTATATGAGGCTTTCCATAAAAAAAATTCAATGGTCGCACTATACAAGTAGACTTATACACGAGTATATATGGTAAGTGACTTACATTTTCCTTAAAACTTCCTTGTTGCTTACGTATTTTCAGCATCCTTTTTTTAGAACCATATTTCTATCGTCTCAAGTTTCCTCTTTATCCGTGAGGACATTATCTAGTATTAATTTCCATATAGGAAGATTGATATAACATGGACGTACAGAAATATTTACTTTGTTTCTAACAAGATTTCCAGTTTCTTAGGTATTCGAAAGTGACGTTCGTTTTTTCTTTCATTCGCATTTTTATCGCTAATCTATCTCCGAAGATTTTTAGTTAATGTTTTTCCTACTGGACAGGAAAGAATCACTAGTGAAACTAAGAAATTGTTAGGTAGGAACCTACTCATATGAACAGTAGGGTTTGTTTTTTTATCTAATTGGTATAACCCCATCCAAAGCACTAAAGAGGTTACTGGATGTTGAAGAATTAGGAACAGAAACATTAACAATGAACGGGAAAAGGAAAGAGTAATCAGGACGACAGTAGATAGCGATTGACATTGTATTTAAATTTTTGGGCTCATTGAAGTTGGCTGGAAAGCATGGAACCTGAAGGGTGTTCCACAAGCGAAAACTGCGAGAAAAGAAACTGTTAGCATAGAATTTACGATTACATCCAGGCAGCTCGACTCTAATGTGGGTAAGATCTCGACTAGTACTATGCTTAAATTAAATTAAAAAAAAAAAAAAAAAAAACTAATACCATAGTGGAGAGTTCGTCCGAACAATTTCCATGAAAGTATTTACGTTCATAGGCAACCTTACGGTAGTGGAAAAGATCTCGGCCTTTAATATTCTTCTTTGGGTTTTATCAAGGAGCTCAAGGTAAATAGCAGGGGCTCCGGATCATATTTGGCAAAAACATTCTAAGCATGGGCGAATTGTAAACTTATAGATATGTAAAAGGGTTACCAAATTTTGACTGATTTTCTAAAAAAATAATTCCTGTTGCACAAATTAAAAGCAAAGAAAAATAATCATAATTTCTCTCAATAAAAAAAGTTCACGCCCAAATGAAAAAAAATAATTTGCATTAACTTAAAATTACAAGTCAGATGTAGTCTCACTTCGGGCACCTCGATGTGGTGTAATGGTTAGAAAGCTTATCTCGCTAGAAAAATTACGACTGAGCAATGAGCCCTACACTTTTCTGCCTTGTGCTACACTTAAACTACGCTTAGAAATTCATATGGTTACTTCAACGTGTTGTAATGCTTAGTAAGCTTATTTCGCTGAATCAATTACGACTGAATAATGAGTTCGTTCCTCACTGGGTGCTCCACACTTTTGGCCTTGTGCCACATCTAAGCTACGCTTAGAAAATCATTTGGACACCTCAAGGTGGTGTGGGGGTTAGCAAGCTTGTCTCTCTAGAACAATTACGACTAAGCAGTGAGATCGATCCTCTCTGGGTGCTTTACACTTTCGGCCTTGTGCCACATCAAAGCTACGCCTAGAAAATCATTTTAGCACTTGGACGTGGTGTAATTGTCAGCAAGTTTATCTCGCTAGATCAAATACGACTGAGTAGCGAGTTCGATCCTCACTGGGTGCTCCACACTTTCGGTCTTGAGCCACATCCAAATTAAGCTTAGAAAATCATTTGGGAACTTCGATGTGGTGTAATGATTAACAATCTTGTCTCAAAAAGACAGTGACGACTGAAAAATGAATTCAATCCTTACTGGGTACCCCATACATTTGACCTTGTGCCACATCAAAGATACGATTAGAAAATCATTTGGGCACTTCGACGTGGTGTAATGGTTAACAAGCTAGTTTTGCTAGCTCAGTTGCGACTGAAGAGTGAATTCAATTCTTACTGGGTACCCCATACATTTGGCCTTGTGCCACATTCAAGCTAGGATTAGAAAATCATTGGGTCACTTCGACGTGATGTAATGGTTAACAAGGAAAATGAAAAAACAAAACAAAAAAACAATGAATCTACATAAACTTAAAGTTACTGCTCACATGTCATGGAAGTTTCTGTCAACTGAACGGGAAAAGCTAGTGATTAATTGTTAGTTTCCCAACTGAAGATTTCACTACCCTCTACGCCTCTATAAATTATTATGAGCAGCAAACAGCTGTCACCCCTTTGGATTGTGATGGACTCTAACTATTGAATATCTGTTTGTTTCTCAATTTGTTAATAATTATGAAGACCTGAGCGGACAGTTTATTAATGCAACAAAAGAAACCCCCGGCCAATCGAGATGCTTTTATGCTTTGATGAAAAAATTTCAGAAAGTTCCAAACATTAGCAACACGAGATCGAATTCAAGAGTGATTCTCACTGCGCTTGTGTTCATTCTTATAACTCTAACAAGAAAGACATTGGAGAAAGTACACAGGCCCATTTCGCTCAACTGGGCAATGACTTTGTTTAATCACCAGTAATGCTTTGAAAACATCAGAAACACAGAAACCTTCCCAAGAGCATTAAATTGATTGAAGAACCACTGAAAGCAGGAGTCATTCACAGACAAGATACCAAGAAGTCATCAGGGTAGAGAACAAGCATTGAAAGTGACACAGAAACTGCATATTGACTGCAAAACCAAAAATAAACTGCAACTTTTATTCCAAGCAATAATGTTCAAGGATTATAACATTTGTGTGCTATTTAGTTGATTGATTTTTTTTTACAGCTTATCAACTTCCTCGTGCAGATTATTTAAAGGCAGAAAATATTTTTCGATTGTAAGAATCTTTTAGAGATAGTTATGATTTACTGATACATGTCATTAGCCCATAGCTGTGAGGGTAAAGTGAGATTCATATATTCCCAAAGAGTATTTACGCTTAAGTGAATATAACGAACCAGACTGGAAATGGAACACGCTCTCAGGTTTCCAATTCTGAGTCGTTATCCGAAACGCCGTGAATATGACAATAAAGATGAGGAGAACAGTTCAAACAATATAAATAGTGTAAAAACTATTTTACAGTAATATTTTTTTGGTTTTTGTTACCTCCACATTTTTGTTATAAATTCTTCTTTTGGCAATTGCATTTAAACGCACTAATCTCTCTATATAAAACAGGATATCACTGTGTCTGTCTGTCTGTCTGTCTGTGTGATATCTTTTCACTCGAGATTCATCCAACCGATTTTGACCAAAATTGGCAAATACATTGTACAATGTAAGAGATATGTTCTTAGCGTAAAAAATCAAATTTTTTTTATTTTAAATCAATAATCGATAAAGCCGATCAAAAATGGATAAATTCATCTTTTTTCCTCCGATTACGTTCAAATTCGGTATCTAGGTTACTTACATCATGACGAGCTCAACGATACTTCATACTTACTTATACACTACTGCGTTTAGCGAAAAACAAAAATCGATTTCAACACAAATCAATTTCAACACCAATTTTAAGCTAAAAAACGCCCTCAATTTTCAAGCAATATAATGCAAACTTCACTCAACTGTAGCCAACAATAAGTTTATTGTTTAACAGTCATTTAACTTGATAATTGAGTCCACCCATAGCGAAAAATGGCGATTTTTACTGGTTTCTTTCTTATTTTTTGTTGATCTTTCAACCAATTTTCATCAAACTTAACAATTGCTTTATACATCTTTTACATCCCTGGTAGCACACTGATAAATTGAATTTCAAAAACTCCAAAACAATTGTGGTCTCAGGTGAGTCTTCATGTTGCCTGTTTTACCCCTTCATGTCCTCAGGCTAGATTCGATTGAATAAATACAGACGACTTCTCTTTTATCAGTAACTGCATTAATTCAAAATGTTTTTAATGAAAGTACTTTAATGTAATTGAAGAAGATAGGCTCTGTTACATCTAAACATGATGCTGTTTTTTCTCCATTCTAATTGAATGCTTTTTCTGATCGACCAGCTGGGTATGGCTGCTAGTTTAATATAATATAAGGTTTAACAAACTTCATCGAAAACTGTAATATATAAGAGGCAAAAAGATATTCGTGTTTGTCTCTTTAATATACTACAGGAGTTTTTTGTCTCTTACGATGGAAACATATATATAATCAACAGACTACTACGACAATCACGTTAGGGTTGTAGGGTCACTACATGCGCTGCAACCATAGTAGCACAAGGGTATTTTCTGGGCAAGATAGCCTGACGGAGGCCAACACTTTCCAGGAGTTTTTTTTCCTTCTCCTAGACCTGTTGCCTCCGAAGAACCCAGTCTGTCTTGTTATTTACCCATAGTTGGGGAGAGAATAGGAGAGATGGATCCCTACCTTTATCAAGGGTATTAGCATATAAGCGAATGTAATGAACTCGACTGGAATTCGAACTCGTCTCTCCGATTCCTTAATCCGAGCTGCCTGCTCAAATTACTAGGTCCGTTCTTATTTCTTATTTTTATTTGTGTTCAAATTTTTGCTTCAGTTTATTTATTTATTATTTACTTATCTAAGCCACCCTCACGTAGTTATGTGAAAACAAGGAAAAACAAACAAACAAATCAGTTCACGCCTTATAAGCGTTCCCCATTTGAGACAGCTATCAAAATGCTGACTTGGGCACTCCTTAGTACTTACACTATAGCTTTGAAATATATTTGAAACTGCCCTACGCAATTTTCGCCAAAGTGCCAATCTATTTACCAGTAAAGGTTTAGTGCATATGAAGTGTTCAAAATGACCTTCAACTCTTCGTTTTCAGCTTACATATCTTTACAACAGAGAATGAACGACCAAAACCCATCTTAATTTTTTCCAGGAAATTGACACTTTATTCGAGGATACCTGTCTACTAGGGCGGTTAGCAAATCCCTATTGCAGACGCTTGCTCAGGCACATTGGTTTATGCTGAAACTATGCTGAAACTATGCTGAAATTATGCTAAGCAGACCTTAGTTACCTTTTCTGGGAAAGAGCGTGTTATCTAGTGAGATCAAAAATCTGATAAAGGGCAGCAAACTCAACCCTCGGTCACAATGACTTGTGAGTCCTTGCTAGCACAGCTATCGACGGCTCCCAAGTGAACCGTCCACCCAATTTCATTCACAAAACTTCAACCCATGGTATGCAAAGGTGCCGCAAGCTGGGATCGCCCCTTCAGACCAATAACATCAAGAAGTCTCCTTCCCGACAAATCGACTATGGTGAGATTCGAGCCCGAGTCTTATGGTCAGAAATTTTAAACCACTACACAAAAGCGTGATGTATATAAACAACAACTTAACAGTCTGAGCACTCAATTCATATGACGAACAATACTTTATAAGCAAAAGCAGCTACTGTTAAAAATTCCCTTTCCCCATAGTGCCCAATCGGCGAACGAGAAATGAAATGAAATAATATTTAAAAATCGCCATAAAAATAGGTTTAAATTGTTTTAAAATTAGACAATTATTCTGCGTCAAACACTGAAAAATACATATTCGGGTTTGTAACTATGCATGTGTATATATGTGTATGTGTATGTGTGCATTATATATATATATATATATATATATATATATATATGTGTGTGTGTGTGTAAATAAATATATATATATATATATATATATATATCAGAAATATAGTCTTAAGGGGTGCTTTATTTATGGGATAAAGTGCTCGATATCAGAGATAGAGCGTATATATATATATATATATATATATATATATATATATATATATATATATATAGGTATAGAATTAGGCAAATCAGTGACCAGATATAAGCAACCGGATACTCGCGTGTTGGCGTGCATACACAAGCAAACAATAAATAATCATTAAATTTATTCCCGAGGTTCTCGATCTGGTTAAACAAAGCAAATATATATATATATTAATAAATACATAAATACGTATACCTACGTTTTAGTGTGCGACTTAAGTTTCGCTGATTTTCCATCGAAACTTAAGACTTAGGTATACGTATATGTATATTTATTAATATATATATATATATATATATATATATATGTGTGTGTGTATGCATTAAATAGTACACATACGCGTACCTACGTTTATTGGCGTGCGACTATAATTTCGCTGGGTAGTGTTCCCTGTTCATTGTGTACGAGGTCTCTCTTTGTCTGTATAACCGCATTAAGCACTATTACGTTTACACCTCATGCATAAATTTAACGATTATTTATTTGTTTGCCTGCGTATGTACACTAGCACACGCGTACACACGTATATTTGGCCGTTTCATTTATCCACTCTACAACTATATATACGTAGTTTTGCCTGGCTCCTTAGGATTAATTTAAGTTTTGTTCTACTTAGTGTATTGAGCCCTTTACATAGTTATCTTTTTAATCGTTTTGTTTTTTTTTTCTTTGGACTTGGAGCTTTTTCGCCTTGTTTTATGTTCTTGGTTCTTTCTATTTTTTATTCTCCATTTTTCCTCGAATACTGTTGAGCTATCCGAGGCTTTTTTTTCCAAACGAGTACCACCATTTATATATATATATATATATATATATATATATATATATATATATATAAATATATAAAAGTGAACATAGAAGTCAACACTTAGAGGCGACGGTCTATTTCATGCTATATGCAATCGTCATGCTATATGCATAATAGACTACCAACAATGCAGCACTGACCCGTATATATATAAATAGCCGAGAAAAATAACAGCACACGTGGCCTGACGATTGCATCTAGCGTGAAACAGCCTGTCGCGTCTAATTGTTGACTTCTATGTTCACTTTTATATTTACACACGCCCTATCTCTGATTTTGAGCACTTTATTCCATAAATATAGCACACCTTAAGACTATATTTCTTCACACACACACACACACACACACACACACACACACACATATATATATATATATATATATATATATATATATATATATATATATATGCGCGTGCCACACATACTTATATGTGTTTATAGATGTATTTAATCATTTATGTGGGTATCAGGGATATGCTTACATTATAGGTAATTTTTATTACTTTTATTACTATTATTATTTATTTATTTTATTTATTTTCTCACCTTTTTTCAATATTATGTTATTATTAAAATGATGATGAGGTTTAAATGAATAACAATATAGATTCCATTTCCTTGAATTTTATTACTGGTTGTGGTTAAAGGTTTACCCATAAATTATTTTCCTACCTTCCCTTATCCCGATACACACACTTCTTTTTTCTTTTCCCCACTTCTCTCTCTTCAACGGTGTTCGTCACTCCCAAAGTATTTTAAAGATCAAGCTAAAATAGCTACTTCATTTTTTCTTTTTTTTTTCTCTTATTTTTCTGGTTTATTATCAAATCGTCTGGCTGAATTTATATCATATAATAAAATGTATTCGGTCTTCATGAGGCTTATATATATATATATATATATATATATATATATATATATATATATATATACATATATATATATATATATATATATATATATATATATACATATATATATATATATATATATATATATATATATATATATATATATATATATATATAACCACATTAGACATTCCAATTCGTTCACTAGCTCAGTCACTAAATCTACTTTCAAAAATCTACCACAACTCTAACTGTAGAAGTCATCATAGAATTTATTAGAATGCACTCTATTCCAGAAAAAAGATATGGCAAAATCTGAATGGCCCTTTCACTAGAGAATTAATAATTATCAGAATCGGATTAAGTCGCCATCCCACGAAACATTATTACCTGTAGAACATTTCCGCCTAGAAAATTATGATTTTAATGGCCATGCAAAATTTACTACTGTTGAAAAAATAGAAATAGACAGAAAAGATGACCTTAGAAAATATTAGAGGAACATGAAAACAAATGGATTTTGCGCCTTAAAACACTTCGTCTAGACGGGCTAAACCATAAATTTAGCAACATAGATAGAATAAGTATATAATCCCTTAACACACATTTCTCACCCAGACAAGACAGACATGCTTGCAAAGGTGTTAAGGTCTCACACTTATACACACACTCACACAAATATAAACATACACACATCACAAATACTAACAAAGAATTAAAAGATAGCATAACACTTAACGCACACATCCAATTTCTAGCAACCAATAAAACTGTCAAAATGACCAAGGAGGCAATTCTTGATCAGGAATCTGCCATCCTCTATCTTAAAAACAACTTCAAAGAATCTGTTAGAATAACGCAAGAACGGACCAAAATTAACGATAAAAAATAAAAAATAATGAAAACTAGAAATAAAATGCACTTTCTTCAGAAATAGTCATTCACTCCTGTGAAATAATTAAACAAAAACATATTAATATACAACCCAGTGTGTCCGAAAATTTTAATTTTTTAATATTTTTATTGTTCAAAACACACACACACACACACACACACACACACACACACACACACACACACACACACACATATATATATATATATATATATATATATATATAATTGTTGAAATGAATTTATAACCGATTATATGATTACTAATTAAATTTTTCCTTATTATTTATTTATATCGCTCTTTATGTAAATTTATACATTCAGCCCTCATCTTGGAGTTTTCTTTTTAATATTTCTATATTAAAAATACTTCTTTGGAATAATTCCTGCCACCTACACATTTGGTATTATACATACATACATACATACATACATACACACACACACACACACACACACACATATATATATATATATATATATATATTTAATAGCTCATAAAAAGATTATCTAGTATAGCACATCCCGCATTACATACTACCTAATCATAGACAATGTTAGATGCAGTCCTTCTCGCTTCTTCCTTTAATTCATATTACAACTGTAGTGCAATTGAATGCAATTATCTTCTCAAACCTAATACCTGTACGTTGGGCTCAACAAAGATCAACGAATTCTCAATGATTACACTTTTTACAAAATTAACAATTAACAAAAAACAAAAAAACGCAACTGAAAACAGGTTATTGTTTTTAGCTGTGTTTTTCTATTAGGTTTTAATAGTTAAATAGGACCTGATTATGTTTTGTCTACATGCTTATATATTACGTTCCTCTAAGTATCTGTTTGCATGACGACTTTATAACCGTCTATAAGCAGCCATATAGATGTTTATAAATAGTATATTTATTTGGATTTACAATTTTACTGTGTATTGATTATCTTCTTTTTTGCTATATTTATAGCTATTATTATTATTATTGTTGTTGTTGTTGTTATTATTATTTCCTTTCATTTCGGGTGTATACTCATTTCTTTTCGAATCTCGACCAGAGACCTATGGTCAGAAATGGCATCATGGCATTTTCCACTGAGCAGTTTTGAAAAGAAAAAAATAATCACACATACTTTACACAGATAAAGCCTTTGTAAGGTGTGAGCTGTACTTGTGAGAACAATATTTTGTATTTCTTTATTATTATTATTATATTTATTATTATCATTATTATTTCATTTGATTTCTGTTGTATATTCATTGTCTTCCGGTCCCCAACCAGAGACCTAACGTCAGAAATGGTACCATGACATTTTCCACTGAACATTTTTATTAAAAAAATATAAAGCATACATAAGATCACACACATTTTATATAAATAAAACTTTTCGTAATTTGTTGAGCTGTACTTGTAGGGATCACTTTTTGTAATTATTTAAATCATAGGCTACCAGGAATACCTTCAATGAGTCTATCAGAACCATTTCCAATCAAACCGTGGGCTCTAATCACAACTGGAATTATTGATGTCCTCATGTGTCACAATTTTTAGATTTCCACTTCAGGATTCTTGTATTTTGATATTTTTTTAAGCTATTCAAAGATACATTAGAATCTGTAGAAACTGCCATGTCAATAAAAAAGCACATTCTGTTTCCTTCCGGGTCCTAAACAGAGACCTAAGGTGATCACGCTGTTCAACTCGAGGTTTTCGACAAAATCCAAATACGGATATGCAATTTGATTGATCCCGACCTGGCATCTCGACTCCAGTCATTTTCTCACTTCCTCTGCGTACTAATGGCACACCCGCCTTGCTTGGGGTGAAATGCTTATAAAAACATTGTCACCCAGTCTTTCAATTTATTGGTCAGTGATAGTAAACTGCCAACAAAGATGTCTTAGAAATCAACAGAACAGCAACATATATACCAAATTAAAAACATTTCTCCACTCATCTACTTACAGATAGGCTTGAAATTAGAAATCAGAGAGCCGAGTTCGAATTCCAGCCGGGTGTGTTACATTCACTTACGCGCAAATAAACGTAGGAAAGAAATGACTCCATCTCCTCTTCCCTGGAAGAATTGTTATTCATTCTCCCCCACAATCTTACAATCCGAAATATATATTTCGGTTTTAAATAACTCATAAAGGATTGATAAGCAGAAGGAAAAGGAATCAATCATAGCCTTATGGTTTCTCCTTTTATGTGCCGTGTCTCTTCAGGACGTAGGCGATCATGGTTCTCCACATCTTCCTGTCCCTTGTAGCTATTAATAAGGTTTGTGTTTTTGTTATTTCTCCCAGACCCTGTCCTACCATCCATTTGCTTAAGCCCATTAAGTATGTCACGCGTTGTTTTCCCCTGTCCCTCTTTCCGTCCTGCGAGTATCAGATTTTCCAAGCCTTCCTCCCTCATTACGTGCCCCAGGAATTTCAACTGCTTCTTCCTGATGTTAAGTATAAATTTCCTATTTCTTTTCATTTTCTCCAAAACCTTGTCGTTGTTAACATCCTCGGCATCCTTCTGTAGAACCACATTTCCGTTGCTTCAAGTTTCGATTTAATGTTTGAGGAGATTGTCCATCATTCGCTGCCATACAAGAGGACAAATATCACGTAACAGTTCAGTTTTGAATCCAACGACATTTTCCTGTTTCTTAATACTCTGCTTAGCTTTTAGAAAGCATCTTCTGATCCCATTGTCACATTTTCCGTCCTCTGTTAGAACACTTCCCAGATATTTAAATTTCTGTACCTGCTTGAATTTAATTGTCCATGACCTGTAAATGGCATTCCGAGTCCGTCTAAAAAGAAAAAAAAACTGAATACATGGTGGTCAGCAAAAGGGACAATCCAAGTAGTCACTTTTAAATTAAAAATATGTGAGTAATCGCATTCTGCGAATTCAATTTTGATATTCAAAGTAAAAAATTCCTTGTTAACCACTGCTATACAGACCTTTTTAAAACATAGCATACAAACTGTCTTGTTCGCAAACCTAAATTCTGACTCTTTTGCATATGTTGATTTAATTTTATTTCCTCTTCCCTAACTAACATTAATTGTGCTTGTTTGGTCATGTGACCCTTAACGGTCACTCAGTTTGAAGCTCACTCTGGACAACGAAGACATTTTGGGATGGACACTTGGAAAACACATGGGATAGACTTAACGAAACATACGATTTCTTGTAAATTGAGGTTCCGAATTTGTGACTTTTGTAATATTCGCTAGCTTTTCTTTTTCATGGCCGGAGAGAAGGCATGTGGCAAATTTCTATGTTTCGTTAACGTGTTATCTTTGACTTTCATTGCCGTTCTTTTGACTTCTCCCTAGCCGTTCTTAATTGTTTGTGTGTTTGTGTTTAATGCATGCTATTACTTTAAATGTTATTTTTACTGGATACCCGTGTTTGAGTGGACACCATGTTTTTTAACAGTATGTTTTAAGACTACCCTCCTGAACATTCGAGAAAATTTAATAAAGGTGATATGGGCTTTGGCAGCGTTGGAACCAGCGTTCCCATTTTTTTGAGAAACCACTAAAATAAGCCGGATCAAACGATGGTTCCTCCTACAACGGGGGACTCAATAGACGGTATTACGTCTATTGACTTGACTGGAATTCGAAATCGGCTCTCCGATCTCTCATTCCGAGCATAGAAGAAAAAAGAAATCAGTGAATCAATCAGAGACCCACGGCTTCTGCTTTTATGTGCCGTGTCCCTTCAGAAGAATAACGAGGAGTTGATATGGCAAACATTTTACACCCCGACTCACTATGACAGGTTTTTTTTTTATCAGTCTGAAAAACAAAGAGTTATCTTTGCTTATCTTCCCAGTAATAATACTTAACTGATTAAGTGTAGAAATTTCAGACAATAGTTAATTTATACGCAGTGCAAAAAATGGGAAAAATGTTTTTACTTCGGTATATACGTAGTTTTTCTGTTGATTTCTAAGGCATCTTTGCTGGCATTTACCTTCACTGACAAATAGATTGACTGACTAGCTGATGTATTTTACTTGAACTTTAATGTATTTATTTCATATCTTGTTGCATATTCTATTCTTGAAAAAAATGTTCAAACACCGTTCAGTGGGAAAATAAGTTTTATTTCATTGTTGTAAGATTGGTTCAGGCGGAGTGATAGACTCAGGAGTAGTGATAGGGGGAGAAAGAAACACTATTAAAATCCGTCCACTCAAATATAGGTATCCATTAAAACTAACGTTTGAAATCATGAAAATGTCGTATTAAAAAAGAAGATATTAATCCTTGCTCTAATATCTCAGGTACTTGCAAATGTCTCAGTCACCATTATAAAGGGTGTTTCATTAAGACGGATCAAAGTCAGCAGTAAACAAATCAGTGTTATTGGTGAAAATTTATTTATTTCTCTATTGAATCATGCTATTTAAGTCATGAAATTTATATGTGAAAAATAATATCACCCAAATAACCCCAAGGCTTCGGCGGCACACCTCCACTCCATGGTCAAAATTTTTAATGACGTCTCTGTATAGTTGCTCCTCAATCGCACTAATATGCCTTATTATCTCATCCTTCAGCTGTTGAATTATTGTTGGCTTGTTGGCATTGACCTTACTTCTGAGATAACCCCCAAGGAAGAAATCTAAAGGCGCCAAGTCGCACGATCGTGGTGGCAAATTGACTTCTCATTCAAATTCTTTGAACGTCCATTTTCGTAATAGGCTTTGATAAGTTTAACATATTGTTTGATTATTAATCTCTCCATAGTTGAAATTGCCAAAGACCTAAGTTTTTAAATCTGAAAGAAAAAGAAAAAATCATTAGACGCTTAAACTTAATTCAAAGTTAAAATCGGTTCAAGTTAATGGAACACCCTTTATTTGGTAAAGACAACAAAGGCCACCTTCAAATAATGCTTTACATAAAACTTTTACGCAGCCTTGTGGGTGATGAAATATATTCCACCCTACAATCCCTTTCCACAGATGAAGCGTTGTTAGCCTCTCGTTGCTCTGTCGCTATTTCCATGACAAATGTTCAGACGAGCTACATTCCTTAGTTCGACCAGTTTCACAGCTAAGACGCATACACAGCGTCAACTCATCCTCATACACTTCGCGTTCCTTTGGTAAGGAGGATGCTCCATTCAAACAGCATCTTCTCCAGAAACTGCCACCTTATGGAAAAGACTCTCGAGAAGATGCTTCCCGATGACTACAAACTTAGCCTCTTCAAGTCTAGGGTCAACCGTTATCTATCTTATAGGGCCTCTGTTGTAACCTAGGGAAGGTTACTGAATAGAATAATCACACACAGGTTGGTATTGAACGATAACACTTAGGACAAGAACAACACATATAAGATTCGCCAGCGGCGCGTAGAAGAAGTAAACTGCTAGAAGTGAGTCAAGTGAATTCCACAATGAATTTCCAACTGCAGGATATCTACCAACCGCCCGACGTGGACAGATGTGGCACAAGGACGAATTTAATGTCTGGTATCCGAGCCCGTATGCTCGGCCAAAAGTTCACCGTAGACACAGTATAAAACAGGGTCGGGTAGCTGTTTCCCAAGATGAGACTCTGCCATTTGACATAGCCTCGTCTGGGGATCCTCTCTGCTCGGAGACAGTGAGTTTGACAAGCACAGCAGGAGACGAATCTCCAACTACAGAATATCTACCAATTGACCCACGTAGTCAGGTGTGGCGCAAGACCGAATTTAATGTGGGGTATCCGAGCCCGTATACTCGGCCAAAAATTCCCCGTAGACACAATATAAAACGGTGTCGAGTAGCTGTTTCCCGAGACGAGAATCTGTACTTCAACATAGCCTCGTCTGGGGATCCTCTCTGCCCGGAGGCAGAGAGTTTCGGCCAGCACAGCTGGAAACGAATCTCCAACTGCAGAGCAACATACAGTATTTACTAATGTATTTATGTGAATGGGACATTATTGTCTGTAAGCATGCTACAACAGTCTCATAATATGTACTTCATTATACCCTTACAACAATCTCATTCTCTACTTTGAGTGACACTTGGGTCTTGTGTCGGGTGATCAATTTCGCAAAAGATGTCTCGCTCCTCTGAGCTGCTCAGTTGCCATTTACTGTTCAAACCAGGTAACCTCGAACCGACAGGGTGCGGTCGCGTTTAGTTTAACAGTCACTGATCCAGAGTATGATTCGTAAGTTATCTCGCATTTTCAACAGTTGTATGCTATTTCACGTCGGAAGGGCGTCAAAGTACTGCATTAAAAAGAGAGAGATATCGGGTGTGTGGTGCAGGCCACATAGCCCACCCTGTACCCATAATAAACCATGAGGCAACTGTTTTTTTATCGTATTGTTATTATTGTTATTGTTTTGCTCGAGTTAGAAGTAGAGGATAAATGAATACTGGGGCTTAGGGTTAGGTTTGAAATAAATCAAGTTTATGGGAAGAATAACGAGGAGTTGATATAGCAAACATTTTACCCCCGACTCATTATTTTTTTATCAGCCTGAAAAACGAAGTTTGGCTTATCTTCCCAATCATAATGCTTAACTGAATAGGCGTAGAAATTTCAGAAAATAGTTAATTTATATGGAGTGCAAAAATTAACAGCGTCTTTTTTTTTAAATTAAAGCTAGGAAGCGAGAAAAAATTCTACTGAAAAGGATGTGAAAATTCGCATAGCTAAAGCCTGGACCGCCTTGAATAAAATGGATGTAATCTGGAAATCTGAACTATCAAATAACTTCAAGCGGAGATTCTTTCGAGCCACTGTAGAGGCGCTGTTAATGTATGGTGCTTGAATATTAACTAAAACCCTACAGTCTAAGCTTGATGGAACTTACATTCGGATGCCGAGAGCTATACTTAACATTTCGTGGAGACAAGATCCAACTAAATCACAGCTCTATCGATACATCCCTAATATTTCAACAATCTTACGCGAACGGCAGGACACTGCTGGCGAGCAAACAAGAATTTTAGAATGATCTAGTTGCTGTGGACACCGAGACGTGGCGTCAAACGAGTTGGTCGCCCAGCAACCATCTATGACCAGCTATGTTATGACGCAGAATGCCTCCCTAATGACCTTCCGACCTTAATGCAAGACCGTAATGGTTGGCGTGATAGCCGCGTGAACTAGATCAAAAAATACCCAGATCGTAACAGGTCAGCTATTTTTTTTCAAGTTGGGCTAGACAGCTGAAGAAGCGAGGTAGATAATGGACGTTTGTGAAGTTCAAGAAATGTGAATTTGATTTGAAAGAAGAAATATGCAGCTGCTGTCCACAAGAAAATAGAAGTCATACATTGTAAGCTCTTTTAGGAGGAAATAACTCATCGTGAAAACGTGGCGTCGATCGCACAACACTGTATGGGGAACATTCAAAAAGTATGAAACTTGGTTGTACAAGAATTTCCAGCACGGAACCTTGCTTAGTACCTTACCATTTTCGTTTCAGTTGTTAACATAAGCGATCCTGCTGGAGAAACTCGGTTATGGGGTGCAGAATTAATTTCAACTCGGAAATAATTTCAACTCGGAACTAAATTTGAACCTGTTTAATTTTTTTACATTGTAATTTGTAATAGAGTTCTCTATTTACGAACGTGAAATCTGTGAAAACCTTAGTACACAGATTTAAATTTCAATAAATAAGTTTTCAAACGAAATTAAAATTTATTTTCTTAAATTTTTATCAATAACGGTTTCTTTTGAACGAGAGTTTTTTACAAAAAAAAATAAAATAAAATAAAAAACAGCTAAGCAATCTACTGTTCTTGCTACAAAGAACACTGCATTTTTATTGGATCAAATTTAAATGAATAAAAATAAATTAAAAAAGTACCACTTGATTCCTTTTCAACAAAAAAGAATAAAATTGACAGAAAAGATGAAATCTGAATTGTCTTACCTACTAAAGATTCTTAATGCTAAATTAAATAAATAATACCAACATTGTATTTTTTTAGGAATTCACGGAAAATGATAACATTGATTTTAAATCGTAACATCAGGAAGAACAGATGAAATTCCTACGGCACATAATGAGGAAAGAGGCCTTGGAAAATCTGATACTCATAGAACAGATTGAAGGGGTGGAGGAAAACAACGCATAACATAATTAATGAGTTTGAGTAAATCTATGGCGGAATAGGGTTTAGGAGACATAACAGAAAGACAATTTATTAAGAGCTACAAAGCAAAGTAAGTTGCGGGGAGTTATGATCGCCTACGTCCTGAGGGTATCCGGCACATAAAGGAAGAAGAATCCGTTGAGTTAACTTGCCTTCCTTTTCCCTAATTAGTAGGCATCTGTCTTGACCTGTCATATGACCTTTAACAGCCAATCAGCTTGAAATCCACTCTGAATTGCGAAAACGTACCGTGAAGAGAATCCATATCATGTTAAACAGTTTTTCTTCGGCAGATGAAAATTTCGAATTAACGTTCAAAAAATTGAAAATCATGAGTGCATATTTCACCTGAGTTTTACAAATTATGTGGGACTGTTGAATAACTTTGGAACAAAATTTTTTTTTCGAAAGTTATTCAATATCGCTTTAAAATGGAACAAAAACTTTAATTTTTAGTTTAAATTAAAGTTTAGGTTTTGGTTCCGAAACATAGTAATTTCTATATCGCGATGAATACATATTTTTAAATAATAATAATAACAATAATAATAATAATAATAATAATAATAATAATAATAATAATAATATATATATATATATATATATATATATATATATATTATAATAAAGACAAAGAACAATAAGATATATAATCCGGTGTTCTTATTAATATTTTATTTTTAAAAACCGTGCTCAGTGCAAATGTACAGAGCATAAATATTATAAATTTACTAATTTAAAAATATGGTTCCATCGCTACACAGGAATTACCATGTTTAAGTTATTTCAAAATTCGCTTGAAAATGAAACAGAACTAGGTACTTTGATTTAATTCTATAATTGATTTTGAAGGTTTTAGCTTCTGTTGTTGAAACATGGTAATTCCTGTGTAGCGATAGAACAATATTTTTAAATTAGTAAATTTATAATATATATATATATATGTGTGTGTGTGTTCCTGTGTGTGTGTCTGATCAGACTTGACCAGTTGGACACATCCCTAAAAGGTACATGCACTATTCGTCTCTGCACGTTAGCATGGGTAGTGAGAGAGGATCATGTCTATAGGTCGAGTAAATTTTTTTTAAGTTTGAAGTATGAGGCAAGCAAGACGATTCAAAGGTATTTGGGAACCGTCTGAGCGAACTGCGTTATCTTACCTGGATGTATTTCTAACTGAGCTCCACCTGAAAGTTTCTTCGTTGTTTTTATCAAAAGTTGTCGCCATATTGTGCACATTTGTGACGTATGCGCCTGGTGTACGTTTAGCAGACCAAGTGTCAAGATGGAGATGTTGGACGTCGTATATTTGTAAATTATGGTCATTTTTATTAGCAAACTGAGTTCTAACACAATAATAATAATAAGAAGAAGAAGAAGAAGAAGAAAATGGGGAGGAAGAAGAAAGAAAAATAATAAGAAAGAAGAAGGAGGAAAAGGAGATAGAAGATGAAGAAGAAAAAGAAGAAAAAAGGAAGAAAAAAGAAGAATAAAAAAGGAAAAGGAAGAAAAAAGAAGAAGAAAAAGGAAGAATAAGAAGCAAAAATAAGAAGGAAGAATAAGAAGCAAAAATAAGAAGAAGAAGAAGAGGAAGAGGAAAAAAGATGAGGGAGAAAAAGGAAGAAGAGGAAGAAAATGATAGAAGAAAAGGAAGGAAGAAGAAAAAGGAAGAAAAAAGAAGGAAGAATAAAAAGCAAAAATGAGAAGAAGGAAGAAGAAGAAAAAACGAAGGACGAAGGAAAAAAAATGAAGGAAGAAGAGGAAGAAGAAAAAGAAGATGGAAGAAAAAAGAAAGAGGAAGAAGAAAAAGGAAGAAGAGGTGGAAAAAATAAGGAAGAAGAAAAGAAGAGAAAGAAGAAGAAAAAAAAATGTTGAATTTTGATAAAGTGACTTGTTAAAAAAAATCACAGAGAAAAAGGATGTTTCCTAACCGAAAAAAATTAAGGTTTTGTTGCTCGGAGCCTTGATCTCTCTGTACAGGTCATCGTTACTTAAGGACACCGATAGTTTACGATCGACGAGTCATAAATCGATCTGGTCGTAAGTCGGCCTGTAAATATTGTTGCAATCTTTTTTATCTTTCTTTAGAAATCTTTCATTTTTTTGTGTCAGGATCAAATGTCCTTTCTTTCCTTCTAGGCAGTTTGAGGAGTAGACAAAGACAATTTCTTTGAGGATTTTGAAGAAAAATATCAAGGACGTAAACAAACTCGGGTGAAAGTGCGTTGTACCCAGGCACTGCTGACACTGAACTTGATGCGTACGATAGCATGCCAGCGCTGCCTGGACCTGAGGCGAACATTATTGTACACCAAACTGGGAACCACTCAGACTGACAGACGCAGAACAGTCGTGGCAAGACGGCCAGACATAACAATTCGCGGTTGTAGTCATCAAGTCGAACAATCGTTAAGTTGACGACGACCTGTATTTTATAAGCAAAAACTGATATTTTCTTGGTATTTTTTCTCGGGAAATATAATAGCTGAATTAAGACAGATAAGTAAGAATCTAGACCAAATTTTGGTCAAGAAATGTTATTATTTATATAATTTTTATACACAGTTTGATTGTCTTTGAGTCCAAAAATTTGATCGGAGGATGAAGTCACCATACAATTTTCCCTAACTCTATACCTATATACAAATTCATTTGTAAGATGACACCCGAAAGAAACATATTCTTATAAATATGAGGAAGCCATAGAAAATTGAGTAGTCAAGACAGGATGTACTTGAGCAATTAATTGACATCACCACTCACCTTTTCGCAGCCGACTCCATAACTACTTGTAAGTTACTGTCCAAGAAATATTGGTCAGCGGAAGAAATCTTCGTTTGTTGACTGACGGTCGAGTGACAGACCAAGTCTTAGAAACTAACTAAATTACTGTTGTTTTTTGTGATACGTTGGGAATAATGCTGATATCTAGGTATTTACTTTGTCTCCCCACTGAGACAAATTGTGACACAAGGTCTTTTTTTAAGGTCGGGACCCGAGAGCGTACACCCGGGCAAGGAACAAAAATTGCCCCGCAGCCCCAGCACCCGTCGGTTGCTCTGACCTCGGTGGAGATCGAACTCACTTTTCAACCATTACACTACGTTGAAGTGCCTTTATGCTGATATCTAATAACTCACAAAAAGGATGTGGTTAGGTAGGCAAATAGCACCGAACAACTGCAAAAGGTTAAGCTGATAAGTTTCGACCAAATATTTTTAAAATAGATAAAAATGAAAAGGTGGCTGTGTCAAATTAAATACATAAATAAATAACTTAATAAAAATAAAAAAAATAAGTTGTTTTATTAAGTACCTAAATAAATATATAAAAATGAAAATAAGCTGCTATATTAAGTGCATAAAAAAATAAACACATAAAAATAAAAAGAGGGTGTGTTCTATTAATTTAAATAAAAGTAAAAAATGAAATAAATAAAAAAAAAATGAGCGTTTGTTTTATACAAGATGAGGCAGAAATATCTCCCACATTTTAGACTGTCACCTGTATGGCGCTAGTAAACTTAAGCAAGTGGCAATGGTGACATGATCTAGCTGATGCCTTACCATTATGCAGAAGGTATTACCGCTAGGTATAGGTGGGGGACATTTCTGCCGCATTCGTTATTCTTTTTTGTCGGATATCAAAGTTCAAATCATTAATACACACCGTCTCAGATATATGACTGTGGGCATTAATAATATAATAATAATTAATGTGCCAACATATACTCATTAATGGGTAATAATAATAATAATAATAATAATAATAATAATAATAATAATAATAATAATAATAATAATAATAAATTAATTAATATATGACTGTGGTCATTAATAATATAATCATAATATATGGTTGTGGGCATGAAGGAGTTAAAAGTACTAATACAAAACTGTAATAAGTACCGGATGTTTTATTTTTATATTTAAAACCGGATTTTTTAGTTAGTGGGTTAATTTCCATTCTTGATGTGAAGTCGCAAAAAAAAAAAAAAAAAAAGAAACTTTCGTTTTGACGAAAGACCTGTCTAAATCTAAAAAATAGCGGGCATGTTTATCCTTTCTGATATCACTTTTCAAGGCAATATTGATTTGCTTCCTACATATTGCTGCATTGACAGAAGACAACTTTATGATCGAAACTTAGTTAATTTAAAATGAAAAAAAAAAGGGGGGGAGCCAATTAAAATCATTTTATAACGATAAAAAAAAATGTAGATGTTAGCGGAAATAAAAATTGGGAAGTTGTAATTCGGGGAGTCAAATAATTAATGGTATTTCCTGTTTATTATTAAAATAAAATAAAAATAAAAACAGTTAATATTTTTATTGGTGTATTAACATCTTAACAGGTTTCTTGTTTTACTTCGAAAGGCAATCAAAATAGTAGCCGCGTTTGAGATGAAACAGCGGAGATTTCATTTTTTTTTTTTATCTCTTGGGCGTTGAATTGGAAAATGGAGGCGAAATAGTTTTCATCCGGTGGTAATGATACAACTAAAGCTTGGCGTTGAATCATATTTAAATATTAAATGGCTACATCTGTACAGAGTAGGTAAAAAGCTGGTAGACATTTGAATTGTTTTGATTTTCGGACTCCGTTCTTTAAAACTAAACAGTAAAGAAACGTCAAAAACATGGTTTATATGTACAGGAATCCCTCGATTAGTGCGGCTAATGTGCATATCGGTAACTATAAAAAAACAATCAATTTTCAATTACTATGGTTAAACTAAAGAATGTTTTACCGCACTAATTGAGTATTATGTATGCACTAATCGAATTTTGATATATAAAATATTAGCGCACTAATAAAAAAAAATGCATTAATCGAGAGATGTCTGTACTACTAAATGGATTTGAAGCCTATTTTGCGAACACACACACACGCACACATATATACATATATATATATGGGAACGTGGCCGAGTGGTTAGAACGTTCGTTTTCTGACCATGCGACCTGTGTTCGAATCTCACCATGGTCGATTTATCGGGAACATTCATCACAAGAACTCATCCATCACCAATCAATCTTCCATATACCATAATACCTGGTCTCAGAGAAATGTACAAAACGCACCCCATGACATAAAAATTTCAGGATTATAAAATAATATACTTAAACATTTGTATATGATATACAATGAGTGGGGAGACGATTAGCCCAAAACAAACAAACTAAAGATAACTGATGTTAGTTGGACCCGTCCAGCTCTCAAAAAGAGAGGCCGCTGTATTAGACAGAATCAACAGGCTCTCTCACAATGGGAGAGGGAAAGGATAAAATAAAGACAGCCTCGAGGAGAGAAGAACGCTGACCAAATCGTGATGAAAAAAGAGGCGGGGCGCAAAACAAACTGGAGAGGTTGGGAATCTCGACTAGGATTATAACCAAAGAATAAAACCATCGTGGTACTTGTTCCATGTTCTGGTAGCATATATATATATATATATATATATATATATATATATATATATATATATATATATATATATATAAACAAACAGTTTATCAATCTAATACGTTTGACTTTTATTAAAGCTTCATCAGAGAATGCGATATGGAGAGTGAAAGAAAAGAAAGAAATTCTGGTATTTTAAAATTTGGGGCGTTTATATTTATTGTAATTTTTTCGTATTTTTCCTTCAAACATGTTTCATTGAATAATATAGACATATTACAGGCTTTTTTTTATTATTAAGCAAAATCATATAAACTTCAATAATTCAAATTTGGTTTGAAAAAGAAAATTGTCAAATTTTAAACGATTAATTTAGAGGTCAAAACAAAGTTAAAAAATTAAAAGTTGTCGGTTCTTAAATACTGCCTAAATACACCTTATTCAGATATATATATATACATGCTGCCTAAATACATCTCATTCATATATATATATATATATATATATGCAAGAATTCATACCAAACTATGGTTTATACTGTAAATAAATTTAGCGGACCTTAGTTACAGGTCAAGCATGTGTCCCACTAGACTCACATACGGTTTGAAATTCATATTTATCCTTATCCTATACTGGTTAAAAGTCAAGTTTTTCCTACTATTTAATGACTAGAAATTCAGTCTGTCCCGCTATTTAACCCATAGCTGAGGGAGGAAGAGATGTGTTCATACCTTTCACAAGGATATTTGTGCGAAACTGAATGTTACGATATCGAACAGAATTCGAACTTAGGTCACTGATTTTTCGTTCCGAGCATCTAACGTGCACACCCAGCCTATGGTTGCTTACGCTTAAAAGATTTCTAACGCTCTGGCCTCCATATTGAAAGTGATACGTTCATGGGTGCCTGTGGAACCTTATCGAAGTAACTTTTTTTTTTTTTACCTATTACAGATATCAGAGAAGACTGAGTTCGGGTCCCGCCAACATCTAGGAGGGTGGCGTGAACGCCGGTAAGGAAACACCCCCGAGAACGCCCCACACAGAATTCTCCCTCTACTCCCATCTAAGCTCTTTTCGGTACCCAGCATACAGAAATGTATATCGTTGTCGCGTTTCGGAGAAAAGTGAGTTTGGGTCCCGCCACCATCTAGGAGGGTGGCATGGACGCTGGCCTAGCACGTAGGGAAACACCCCCGAGAACGTCACACACAGAATCCTCCCACTACTGCTATCCAAGGTCTTTTCGAATGTCCTAGATACAGAAATGTATACAGTTGCCGTGTTGGTCTGCTCAGTCAAGCGAGAATCCATCCACCATGAAGCGAATCGTTCGACTTCGTCCGAAAAGTCGAAAACGACGACAGCGATACCAATTAAATTAAATCTTTAATTTGTAAACAGGATACGCAAATTCTACTGCATTTACTACGACTAACATCCGATAAGAAAATGTTTACATCACGAAAACTTATCTTTGGTTAAGATAAAAACTAACACGCGTAAGTGCGCATGCGCATACCAACTTACACGTATACACGTGCATAATACCTTACTTGCAGAAGTACATAGCCTTGGCCAAGTTTGAAAATATCTCAAATGAATGCAATCACATGTGTTATGTGTACGTTGTATCAATTATTCTAAAAAGATGCTGACACTCTTTAGAAAAAAGGAAAGCTGATGCAATTAGAATTGCTGCATCAGATGGCAATATTAATGCTAATATTAGCTGTAGCCTTATAAGGAAACATTCTGCTTTCATTGACCCAGCAGCCAGTGCTGCTGTCTGTTGACATTTATAAAAAAATCTTTCTCTTAAAACAGTTTTTCATGAAAATAGGGTTCTCAAGTAGCTGTTATCGCTCTTTTCAGTACTGACGGGAGTTTCCTTCCTAACCTTTTGTTTGAAATGCTGTGGAATATCAACATCTTGATTATGTCATTATTTTCTCTTCGAGAAACTGTTATCGATAACTCTTCGATAACTGTTATCGCTTATTCCACTATTGATGGACGTTTCCTTCCTAACCTTTTGTTCGAAGTACTGTGGAACGTCAACATCTTAATTATTTCATTATTTTTGGTATCCATTTTAGTTGTTTCTACTGTTTAAAGCCCTCGTTGATGTGGTTTCTGGCATTTAGTGCAGTTCTTTGTGATTCTGTAGCGACAGACTACAAGGTTCAAAGAAATATGTTCTTTGCCAAGACCCACATGCTCCACTCGCTCAAGGTCATTTTTAAGCATTGCACTTAGAAAGCGGTTGGATACAACTGACAGTTTAGATATTTTAGAACGGGTTTGGCACCATGCATGGCGTCCATATGAAAATATCGATACGACGAGGCTATTTAAAAACATGATTCGAAGTTTTAGGTCAGTGTCTTGGTTTTGTAGCAATTTCCTATTCTAGGATCAATTTGGTTTATCCCTATCCTAAATTTGTTATAACTGAACCATTCACCGAGGTATTTGAAGTGTTTAATATTAATACCACAACCTGATTTTTTATGATAGATTCAGTGTAGTTGCCATCACTGCTTGCATTCCAATTCTAGATCGTAATTTGTAAATGTTTATCTTGGGTTCTATTTCTTGGAAAACTTGGTAGAGGATGCTGATTTTTTTTGTTAAAGTTCATACCAACTTCAAATACCTATGTCGTCGGCATACCCCCTTTTCCACTCATCATGCGTACATTGGCCTCGGGAGGGAAAGCAAGACAGCTGTTTTCTATTAGTTGAGATTGGGATGTGGTATGGAATGCTTAGATAATAAGTGCCCAACTTTTCACATCTATGCTTGTAAATGCTAGAAATAGTATAAGAAAACTAGAGTTAACGTTTCCTCCTTGTTGTAGTCCTGCTAACATTTTAAATGTTTCTCTATTGGTGTCCTGGACAGATACTTAAGATTTTGTGGTCCCCTAAAACGACCCTCTATTAGATCGATGCATTCGGAGGATTCGGGGCTTGGAATGCGGCTTCTATTGGATAAGAGGAAGTCCTTATTGAAGTCGAAATATGTTTCTGCGAGGTCAACACAACAGGTATACAATTTCCTATTAGGTATGTAATTTCCTGGAGTTCATATATGTCATTGTTAGATGCCTTACCAGGACGAGAACTAAATTAGGTCGTGAGGAGTTGGCTTCCATAAAACAATGAGGGCCTACTTTATATAATACTCGTTAATGCTTTCACTATTATGGATCCAGTTGAGATACATTTGTATGCGTGAAGGTGTTAAGGGCTACTTTTTATTTTATTTCTATAGTGCATTAATGAGTGATAGACACCATTTTTGGCGGATGCATTTCTGATTCCAGACATCTTTCATAAAATAGAGAAACTTGTTACTGAATTTATGGAAAAAGTAAGCTATTTTCGAAAGTTAAGCCTAGATGTCGAGTGATACTTTATTTTTTCTTTGTTTTTTAACAACTTTCTTAATTGCCGTTCATATTGTTCATGTTTGAGAACTAGCGTTATAATGAATGAAGATATTGTTATATTTTCTATTTCCGTGGCTTTCTTCAGTTTAGACCGTCCAGGATACGATGATAAACTACATCAGCATCCTGGGTAAGACGATTAGGTACATCCGACAGCAAGACCTTTGATCAGGAGGTTTTGAGGAGCGTGGAACCACCTCTTAATTGCTGGTGTCCACCATGACCCGAGGAAGTAGCAGGGTCCCTGCTATGGGTAAATAGTTACCCCCCACCCCACCAAGGAGTCAAAACACCTATGAAAGTATAACAATAGGTTTTAATACCAGCACTACTTTTTTGGAAAAATTATTACCAGCAATACATTTTTGGGAAAAATATATGACTAACAATAAAAATATTCAGTATCTGTCTATATTCCTGAGATGAGGCATTATTCGGACTATTGTCCTCATCTTTGTTGCCATATTTATCACGATGTCAGTTATCAGTTATCTTCTGTTAGTCCCCCTCTCCAAGTTCTCTACTGTCTTAACCGGGTATTGAACTCACACTCGTTGGGTCCTGTCACTGGATCTAACCAATGCCTTTATCCACTGTGCCATGTGTCCTTGAGTACATCTGTGTAGGAATTTATAGGTATTATAAACATAATGTCATCAGCAACCATTTTTTACCAGTGCTCATATTGCAATTGCATATCCTAGTTGGCGCAGGAGATTTTTGTGGTCTAGCATATGTGCTGATTCCTTAAGTTTACGAATTTTCCAATGGTGTTCTTTGTCTCTGATCTCAACCTGATCCCACAGAGGGCGATGATCTCACTTTTCTCTCCATGTGTGGCCAGCCACGCCTAATTTTTCCACTTCCACTCGTGTTACAGCTTTCTTGTGTTCTTGAAGCCTTACCTTAAGGGGGCAGCCTGTCTCCCCTTTATATTTCTTTCCGCAGCTGCACGGGATAGCACAAACACAATCTTTAGTCATGTTCTGCTCTATGGGGGATCTTACTCGGGAGAGATATCTGCGAAGTGTCGTTCAGTTTTTGAAGGTTGTCCTGATGTTATATGGACCGCAGATCCTTTGTATTTTTTCTGATAACCCCTTCACATAAGGCAGGCAGACTGTTTTTTTAGTGTTGTTGTCCTCCTCTTGTACCCGCCTATCCCAGCTTTTTGGGGCTGATGCCATGTACCCATTGTTTGCTTTTCTGTACGTTTTAACAGGTGATGGTTGACTTCATTAATTCCATGTTATTGGTTTCTGAATACGTTAACTAAATTTTTGCTTTATTTTTTTAGCGGTTAATTAAATAGTTTTGTTTTAACCTTTCAAAAATGTAAACAAATATAAGATGAAATAATTTTGAGCACTTTTACTTATAAATATAGCATACCTTATAACTATATATTTATCATATATAATATATATTTGTATGTGTGTGTGTGTGTGTGTGTGTGTGGCATTCGTCTGTCTCGAGAGACCATGGATCTGCGCTTAAAGAGTTATGCGTCATCTGCTGATGACGGTACAGCATCTGTTATGGCTGTAAATGCCCACACGGGAGTGACAATCTCGATTGCAATGAATGCATGTGAAGATGTCGCCTTGTTGTTTTCTCTCCATCGAGCACGCTTCTCCCCGGCGGCAACCTTCCATTTCTCTTCTCCCCGCTCCAACCATCAGTGTAAATCCCGTCTCCAGTGTGAGCGATCCTCTGGCGACTTTTTCTCGCCTCTCGATGCTTATGTCCATCGCTCTAATGTCCCTTTTGCAGACGTCCTTGAAGCCCTCGTGCCCCCTTGCCGGTGACAAGTTCTCCGTACTGAAGGATATTCGGCATCCCACCATCCGACATACGGTGTACGTGTCCAAGTCAGCGTGCGCTGTTGGGGAAGGGCGTATAGGCTGGGTCACGGAGGAGAACTACGACATTGGTGCCCATGTCGACCAATTGATTATATATATACATTTGGAGCCCCGTTAAAAATTGTAGAAAAATTTCATAGATTTCAGTAATATTAGTAAACAATTCACTTCTGTTCCGAAATCAGCTCACACGGAAATCGACTTATTTGAAAGTTCACTCTAAAAAATGAATAACAATATTTTCCCTTCTAAAAATAGATATTTAAAAATTGGGAAAATATTTGTTAACCAATAAAATTCTGAGTTTAGTAAATCGAACTTATGAACCCATACTTTCTTATAAATATCGTCACATAAATTCACAAAATCAGTTTTCAGTTTTTCGGTTAGCCAGGATTATTGCATGATTATGATAACTCACACCTTTTGTATAATTAATTATTCAACCTTTCTCATGTTTATTAACTTCTCTCAAAGACCTTCACGATTTTAAAGCAAATTATACAACACGTATGACACAAGAACGCAGTTATATAAACAAACGAATATCAGCATCGCGCATTCACTCACTGCTGACTGCTGTAAAATTACACGCATACATAAAACAACGTAAATACCTGACTCTCACGTTAAGTAGGCGCATTCAGCTTTTAATTCAAACTAACACAATTATTTCTGTTGTATTTTAAAAAACAAAATGTTTTGTGAGAATTTGTTTGCGAAGATCTTTATAATTCGTTTCTTTCAACCTGAATATTCAATAATAAAATTTATTTAAATGTTTAAATGTTTATTTTCTTTGCTTTTTACACGCATTTTCATCTACATATATCTGTTTCCCAAAGTGAGAGTTCTTGAGGAAAAACTGAGTGAAATAGTCTCTTTGCAACACGCAGAAAATGAGGATGATTCGACTCCGTAAAAGAACCATGGCGTGTCATAGCTGTAAAGATCTTAACTGCTGGAGCTGAAGAATGGAGCTCATCTAAAAAGTTACCCTGGAAATAGCGACAGAGACTGTAGAGTGAGGAACATACTTTTCCTGTGCAAACGATTTCGAACTCTTGTATCTTGAAGAAAAACCACAATGAAACTTGTCGAAGTATTTGACCTTTAAATATTCTACAATTAATTTCTAATCTGACACACTTGACAGACTTAGTAGACACCTTGTATCTTATTAATAGGATCTAATCTGATCCGAGAAGCCCTTGGATATTTCTTCATTTCTAGCTGGAACCTGAAATATTAATCTACCGGAAGTGGTTTCAATAAACAAGCGAGAATGCATTCAGGCTGGCGCTCACTGCCGTTCTATCCGTAAGTCTTTGCGACTGCGTCATTTTCAAGACGTCCGGTGGCAACCAATGCAGCATCCTGTTTTCTTTCTTTCTTCCGAGGAGTGCATTTAAACGTTTTGTTTGTTTCAACAGCTGCCAACCATCTAGGCATCATCATCATCATCATTATCAGTTTCCATATCATCATCGTCGTCGTCATCATCATCAGAATTATTGCGGCTGCATTTTACAGTTTTAAAACTTCAGCTCTATATAATTCGGTAATTTTTAATACAGAATTTAATCAAATCGACAAGTGACGATGTCAGCTACGTTTATTTTTATTGAACCAAGTTCACTTCAGACCCCATGTGGAATTCACATATATGATCCACTGCCAAGGATACTAAGAAATTATGCCAGCTCATTGTACAGTCCCAGAAAGTACCTGATTTCTCATTTGAGTCGCTTTTTTCCTTTTCTTAAAATTTAAAACAAAACAAAACATATAAAAAATGTTGCTTACTCTCCTATCACCTAAGCTATCATTTCTTTCCTGATCACCAAAGAAATAAGCGTTTTCTTATAGAATATCACAATAACTTTTGAATTTATTTATTTACTTTTATTTTTCTTTGAGTCAAGATTTTACCTTTCTTTAAAAAATACATAATAGGAGATCTAATCAAAAGCATCTTGACTCTTGCTATCGTAAAGGAGTTAAAGTACGCAAAGTGAAGCCGATTGGCACAGACTGACCTTGAACTCTGTCGCTCATGCGCACTAAGTTATAACGTTCTCTTTCACTTCTGTTGTTTATAGCAGTGGAAATAGCGTCAGAATAGTGACAGTCTTGCAACGTTATATCAGCGGAAAAGATGCTGTAGATTGGACAACGTGCTTTTCCTGTTCAAACGATTTCGAACTATGTATCTTGAAATTCGGGCTCCAAGAAAAGCACTTGATTTCACGTTTGAGTCGCACACACCACATAATTTCCATCAATGATCATGGCTTGTGCAGCGGTTTTTGACAACGGAGAACATTCTCTAGGTTCGACAACCACCATATTTCTTTATCTCACCCTTTCTCCCTTCCCAAAAATCAAACCCCACAAGATTTCAAGACGTCGAGGAAATCCAAGAGGCAGCTGCTCCAAGAAACTGAAACGACGCCTGACAAAGTAAAGTGTGTAGCTTATGAAGAGGGACTACTTCGAAGGAGATTAAATGCCGAATTGATATATATTGTAGTTTTCTTTTTATAGCACCAGTCCCGATGCTTTTTGATTAGATCTCGTATATCGAAAATATAGCTCATTATCTTCAACCACAATTTGTATTTCAATAGGTCCTATCCATGTCAAGAGAGAAAATAACTTGCCCAAAAGAAAAGTTCTCGAAAGTGTATTAATAGTTACTAACCCGAACATAAATGTACACCCTGCCTTCTTTCAAATATCTCATTTCTTAAGAGAAATACTCTTATCAAGCCAATATAAGATCATTAAAAAAACAAAAGGAAATGCTTAACACTTTGTTTATTTAACGTATATCTCCTCTAACCTAGCTTTAACAACTACATATGTCTATGAGTCCCATAAGACTGACCCCGGACTCCGTGGAAATCGATTAGACGATCCATCGCTAAAGATGCCGGAAAAATAGTTCTGCTATTCTCTACCTTTACAAGCGCCAGATCAGACCGAAAATGGCGCACTGTCGCCATATGTGAACTGGTGTTGACCAATCTTCACTTTCCAGTCTTGATAGAGTTCAAAACCTCCTACGTGGCCTTGCGGATGATGAATTATCTTCCACCTTACAATTCCTTTCCCCACAGTCGAAAACGGTGCAAGCCCCTCGCTACTCTACCGCTATTTCCGTGGAAAATGTTCAGACGAGCTTCTTTCTCAGATTTGTCGTACGATTTCATGAACAAAATGAATGAGAGCTACTGTCTCATAACATCTTCACATATCGGAGATCGTTTAATTGTTCTTGGAGAACATCTGTGATGTAATGGAATAACCAGTCAGCCCCATGAAGGTCCGACCTTCCAATTAGTGGCACTCTCTACTAGATTGACCAGTGTGTATAACGGTATCGTATTTCATATTGTACTGGTTGTGTGCAATAAACCTTTCTTCTATTATCCATCTGGTGTTCCCTTAGCATGGAATATAACAACCTGGAAGCTGATCTTTCCTCTGATCGAGTTTTAACTCAATGGGAAAAATACTAACTGGTCATATTCAATACCTCAAAAACCAAACCTGTAACGTTCTATCATCACGGAGAAGCTCCTGCATGTCCATCTATCGCAATTAACAGGTGTTCTCTCAAGAAGGCCCCTTAAGTACTTGGTACTTAAGTTCATCCACAGATCTCGTGGATCTTGTATATACGAGGATAAGTAAAAAAAAGTATCTGCTCTTTTATAAGATATTTTAGGGTTGCCACACTTCTCATGCCTGCTTATTGGTACTATTGTCACGTGATGAAAGTTTGAGCTTGATCACGCCAGTTTTCTTGCTGTTGTTACAGTGCAAACATCGCCGCTCTATTGGCAGTGTGCACCATCGTACATTCCATCGTTAAAGGTACCTGACTACTTCTGATATGCTCTACCTTTACAAGAGCCACATCAGGCCGAAAACGGCGTATTGCTGCCATATATACTGCTGGCGTTGACCAATTTTTACTTTCCCGTTTTGATGGAGTCCCAAAACGTCTATGCGACCTTGTGGCTGATAAACTGTTTTCCACCTCACAACCACTTTCTCACAGACGAAATGTTTCAAGCTTCTCGCTGCGCTACGTCTATTTCAATCGAAAATGCTCAAACAAGCTACATTCTTTAGTTCCTCAAATTCTGACTCTACAGTCGTGTGTACATTGAGGCGGACCACCTTCATTTCCTATGTATTCCTTCAGTAAGGAGTAATTTCCGCTCGGGTCGCTTCTTCCGTAAAACTGTGGGACAAAATACCAAGAGGATATTTTCCCGACCATTAAAATCTTAACCTTGTCAAGTGTAGGTTTAACCGTTATCTTTTCCACATAAATTGTGCTTCTTACTCTTACCGCTCACACAACTGCTTCCAGTAACCCTCTACCTTGAGTGACACTTGGGTCTTATATAGGGTAAATATTAGTAAAAAATAAAATAATAATAATGATAGTAAAGATAATAACAACAACAACAACACTAATTCACTTTCGTTTAACAATGTCTAAATTATATCACTCAGCGTCTTCCATAGTTTCCTTTCCTTTCGTAATATCGAGAGACTTTCGAACGTTCTCAAATTTCTTCCGGTCATTTCCTTTTTTTAACAATATTTTGCCTTTCGTTTTAAAGGCAGTAAACAAACAAAAAAAAAAGGTCAGTTCTGATAATAGTTTTAAAAAACGCCTACTAATATTTTTTCACAATACAATCAAAAGCGATCTTTTCGAGTGCAGCTACTTAATAATAAACGCTCCTAGTGTCATTTAAATACAGAATGAACGTTTCGATATCAATTCAGAGATGGAAAAGACACTGCTCAAAAAATGACAATAAAATGTTCAGAGAATTCAAATTAAAAGCAAGCAAATGTCCTATATTCAAGAAGACTAAGCTATTTTTTTAATATCCATGAAGAAGAAGATCTTGTAGAAGTTTTAGAGATAATCATACTAGCGGGCGGCAGAATGGTCTAAAAGAAAGAGAAACATAGAAAAGAAAAATCTCCCTAAAGAGAAAGTAAGGATTGTATTCAGAATCATTGAGCCAAGAAAAACATTGCCAGGATGCGTCAGAGAATAAACAGGAATTTGGAAGAAATTTCAATAGAAACTAAAAAGTGCTAAAAAGTTGATCAAGATCTAAGAACAGCTGGTAGAGAAAGAAAGAAAGATGAATTGGCACCATTCTATAGATTGGAAGAAGAAGAAAAATGAAGAGGTAGAAGAGAAGAATAAACAAGAGAGAAGAAATACAATGAAAAGAAAAACGGAGAAGGAAAAGAAGAGAAACAGAGAAAACGTAAAAATCTCCGAAAAAGAAAGGCAAAAACAGAAGTAGAAGAAGAAAAAGAAAATAAGAAAGAGGAGGAGAAAGAGAAGAAAACAGTAGAAAAAGAAAAATGTATTCAAAAAAGGAAAAGAAATAAAAAAGAAAAGAAAAAAACGAAAAGAAAAAAGGAAGAGGAAAATGAAGAAAAATAAGAGAAGAAAAATAACAAAGATGGAGGAAAATCATTGAAAGTAAAAAAGGGGAGAGGAAAGACAAGAAAAAGAAAGAAGAAAATTCAGAAGGATAGAAAGAAGAGTAAAAAAGTATAAAAAGAGAGAAGGCTGTAAAAAAGTAAAAGAAAAAGAAAGAAAAAAGAAGAAATGAAAGGATAAGGTGAAAAAGAAAAAAAAAGAATCAAATATGGATCGGAATCCTACAGAATCTTTGGAAAGAACAAATAAGAAACGTTTATAAATTTAACATATTTCGCATTTATAAAAGATTCACTGGAAAATGAGATCTGGAAAAAAAGAGAAAATATCTGGTATTTTTAATTTTTGTGCTGTCTGTTTTTTATTGGTTAAGCAGACTTCATATGCATTTGACTTGTCAAGCAGATTTCTTGTGTATAATTTATGTACGTATGTATGTGTATCATAATTCTTATTTGCCTATGCGGAATTCGAATGATAATGTATAATAGTGTGTGTATGTGTAAGTGCGTGTGTGTGTGTAGTAGAAGTAGTAATAGTTGTTCACATGTTGATTTGGGGGCGTTTTTACGTAACACCAGTTGTATTAGTAGTTGTAGTAATATATCTTAGATTCTTTAAGCATAGATTTCATAAAGTTGGTGATGTAATATAATGTGTTAGACTTGTGTTTATGAATGGTAAAATATTTTTTCAGGATTCCCTCAAAATATTTAATGCATAAAGAATTATGTTCTTTTTTAATTATGGTTGCATTTATAGAATCAAAATTATGGCCAGTTTTGCACCTATGCATTACGAGCAAGTTTAAAGCGTTCTCTCAACGTAGGTTTCTCTTAGATTCGTAGATGCGGGCTTTGAGTTTCCTAGATGTCTCGCCAATGTAACAGTTTCTACATTGGAAGCATTTTATATCATATATATATATATATATATATATATATATATATATATATATATATATATATATATATATGTCTGTGTGTGTGTGTGAGAGAGAGAGAGAGAGAGAGAAAGTGTGTGTGTGTGTGTATGTGTGTGTGTGTTTATATAATCAAATGGATAAATATAGGTAAATGTACGAGCAAGCAATCGTATATATATATATATATATATATATATATATATATATATATATATATATATATATATATAATGATATATATGACAAATGGAAAATGTTTAATTGAAAACATAGTTGATTACGCGTTTCGCCATTCTAGGCTTCATCAGATTCAAAACGAAAGAAATGTGTATGTTTAAATAATGAATCGTAGTACTTTTCTTTCATTTGGCGTTTCTCCTGATTAAAGAAGAAAAAAAATGGCTGACTTATAAAAAAACGTTAAAGTTTCCGTCTTGGTTACGACGATAAACTACATCCGCGTCTTGGGTAAGACGATAAACTACGTTCAATAGCAAGGCCTCTGATCAGGAGGTTTTGAGGAGCGTGAAACTACCTCTTAATTGCTGGTGTTCCCAGGTCCACCCTGACTCGGGGTGGTAGCACCTGTTAGGATCTTAGCTATGGGCAAATAGCTGAGTCCACGCTCCTGATCAGAGGCTTTGCTGTTGGATGTAGTTTATCGTCTTACCCAGGACGCAAATGCAGTTTATCGTCATACCCAGGACATTCTGAGATTCCATAATTAGTTTGGTCGCATTAAACCTGCAAGAGTAGACGACAACTCTAAAATCCTTCAAAAGCTACCTCGATCTTCTGAGACATTTTACGTTCCCGCGATTCAGACAAAAGAATATATTTTGACGCGCCGTCTTGTGGGTAAAATGAAAACATGTGAATATTTTGGTTTTGAAACAGTATTAGCTTCAAGTTATGTAAACATCGAGGAAAACTGTTCGAGATTTCGCTTGGAATGTTTCATGTTTGCAATGAGAAATGGTTGAAAAAGTTGTGACGCGACTTTTAAAGTGTTTTTCATTAAACCCGCGAAAGCGTGAAAAATCTCGTCATCTTTGATCAGCAGATAAACACGAACACGCCTCTACATATCAGTTCAAATGCTTACCGCTCTCATCTTTTCAATATCCATCGTGCTGAGGAGCCCCATATGTTACTGGATTATCTTTCTACCAACAGCCATTGCATAAAAAGTTTTTATCGCTTCTCTCGTCTGTTTTATGTGTCGTGTCTGGACGTGGGCGATCATGATATCTGTAATAGTAATATTAACCGTTTCCTTATAAGGAAATATTCGACATTCATTGACCGAGTAGCTTGTAGTAATGAAATTTCTAAAATCTCGCTTTTAAAACAATTTTTCGGGAAAATAGGTTTCTCAAGTTGTTCTCGCTCAACAATTGACGTATTGATGGCGGTTTCCTTCCTAACCTTTTGTTCGAAGTAGTGTGTAATGTCAACATCTTGATTATGTCATTATTTTCTCTTCGAGTTCCATGTGTTATCCATTTGAGCTGTTGAAAGTCTTTGAAGTAACTTTTGACTCGTTACCATCCCTTTTTTTCTATTCTGTCATCCATCTTTTCAGAACGTTTCCGCAACTTCCTGTCTTTTCTTACTCGAAGTAACTTTTGACTCATTACCAGATATTTTTGTCCATGTTCTGCCATCCATTCATTTCTTTTTATACCGTATTTCCTCAGAACGTGTGTGATCATGACTCTTCACAACTTCCTTGCTTTTGTTGCTCTAAATAACTTTTGACCAATTACCATCCTTTTAGCCTCCGTTCTGCATTCCATTCTCTTTTATATGCCGTGTTCCTTCAAAACGTGGTCAATCACGGCTCTCCACAACTTCCTGTCTTTTGTCCCTCTACGTAACTTTTGACCCTTTATCATCCACTTTTGTCCCTGATCTGTTATCTATTCACTTCTTTTATATGCCACGTTCCTTCAGAATGTGAGCGATCATGGCTCTCCACAATTTTCTGTCTCTTGTTTTTTTAAGTAACTTTTGACTTATTATATTTACCTCTTTTCTCTGTTATACCATTCATTCCCTTCTTTTTGTCCCTGGTTTGCCATACACCAACAGAAACTTGTTAAGCAATTTGCTTGCTGTTTCCCCACTCTTATTGTAGCGTTGCAGCTCAACCCAGACACCTGGTTCGTTCTCAGGGTACAGCTTCTTCCAGTCAAACGCTTGTCACTTAAAAACATAACTCTTTGGTCAGATCGTCACCCGCAAAATAGAACCAGGAAGCTATTTGTAATAATAGGCAAATTGTATTCTGGTTATTCTGCTGGCGATGAGCAAGGCAGAGATTAAGTGACGTGAGTGGCGGGGATGTATAGTCTAACGGGCATCTTCCTTTTCGCGTCGCTCTCTTTCTCTCTGTTTTCCGCTGGTCGTGACCACTTTCTCATAGAGCACATTGTGCTTTGTCTAAAAAAGTAATTTGTCTTCGTTTAGTGACCTTTTTTGTCAGGATCGTTTGCAATGGTTCTTGTGAAGTCCACTTCACTTAACTGATAATCATCAGGGCAAATAAATGTCTGAAATAATTTTTGTGACAGCTAGGACGTGTTCATTTAACAAGATATATAGGCTGACACTGATATCGCTATATTAGCTGCAATGTGTCACGTGAGTATTATATTCTTCAAGCCCTCTTTATGCTATCTAGACATTGTAGCTGTCTGTTTCATATTTAGAAAATACAATTCTTATTTTGCTTAAAACGTATCAGTATTTCTGTCAATTCAGTTCTTCTTCACCTGTAGATTGCCCGACTTTTCCTACCATATAGGAAATTAGACATTTTATAACAGTTCTCTCTTTGTTTCTAGATGAAATCTTACTATGTTGCATCCGTTTATCGGACGAGATCAATATAACGTCCTTGAGTATCTGTCTATATGAGGTATTATGTACACTATTTACATCGTTCGGACCATATTTATCACAATGCTTCGGCCATTGTACGTTGCAATGTCGAACTGAACCCTTTATTTCGCTCGCTATTCTAGTGTCAAGTGCCATGTCTAATGGATGTTAATTATCAATTATCTTCTATTAATTCCCTTCTTTAAGTTCTCCGCCGCCTTAACCAGGTATTGAACTCACAACTCTTTGGGTCCTTTATCCACTGTGCCATGTGGACATATGTGTATGAATGTCTGGGACTTATAAACCTAATGTCTTCAGCAACCATTTTTACCATTTTTTTGCTGTTATCATTGCATTGTTTTTTTGTTTTTTACCAAAACTCATATTGCAATTTTCGTCGTTATTATTACTTTTGTCTGGCATTCCCATATTGTTTTCATTGCAATGCATAAAAAAGCAATAATAACAACGAAAATTGTGGTGGAGAAATTGGAAAGGGGAATTAACAGATAACTGATAACTGACATCCATTAGACATGGCACGTGGAACTAGAACAGTTTACCCCAGCGAGCGAAATAAAAGGTTCAGTTCGACATTCCAACCACCAGAAGAAGGCCGGAGCGTACAACGGCCGAAACGCTGTGATAAATATGGTCCGAACAATGTAAATAGTGTATATAACGTCCAGTTTGGTCAAAATCCAGTCCATTGGTGATGAGACTGGAGTGACCTTTCCAGGGAGCAGTCCTCGGAGATGTTACAAGGAGACCGTGCACTACCCAGACTGCATAGCCCCTCTCTCGATCGTATCGACAAGATCCAAAAGCATACAGGATATTACATTTATTTCCGTAGCCTGTACCGTGTTTGAATATGACCTCAACGCAGCGGAGGTCTAAAATCAGGAGTCTCCTTCACTTAAACGGATTGTCTTCCTGGGCTTGTCGAGCTTCATCTACCCGAAGCAGCTGGCTATGAGGCGACAGTTGTTCGCCTTCGGTCATTTTCCTGCTTGAATCTGAAATTAGTTGTCAGACCCTGTTTGAGACGCATGCCAAGGAAAGCTTTTTAAAGACAGTGAGTGTTTGTCCCCATTATCACTCCCCTTTGAAACATCTATAATGCACGTATATAAACATTATATAAATTACGTGCTTTAGAAGCCACCCCCTCTAAAAATATTAACAGTGGCATGACTTCCCTTTGATTTTTCTACAAATATTTTCATTGCAACTGCTCTGACGAGCTTTTTCCTTGGTGTCCCGGGTACATGAATCTAAGTGTATTACTAGATTGGCATCTAGGTCCCACCCGTTTACTGTTGAAATAGTTAAATGCAACTGTGACTTCTCCTCCAGCAGTTTCTTTTCTCGCACTTCCCGCCTTCCGTTTACTTACTTCTCTGATAACTACAATCTTCAAAAATGTAAATGCAACTTCAGTCGCCATCTTCTATCTTTTTGAATCCTGTTCATCTTTTGCCCTTTCTTCAATCCTCCCTATACTCAGTATTTTCTCTTATTTTCAGTGTCTGTAACCTTCTGCGTACTAGTGGCATTCCCGCCTTACCTGGGGTGAAATGATTGAAAAAAAAAAAAGGAAAACGTCAGGTAAACAAAAACATTGGAACGTAAAACAAATTACGAAATATCGAAATGTTTGTTAAATTTCGAAAAATGAAAGCTGAAACAAAAGAAGAAAATATAAATCAGGAGTTAAGCCTAAGATATTCGAAGATTATGAAGTCGTTATTTAACATGCAATAAAATCATTTATACTACCCTTTTGACAGTACTAACGCCTAAACTATCAATTGATAAAAAGCGAACAAGAGTAGATAATGCAAAGTTGATAAATATATTAGGTTGGTGCAAAAACAATGTCGTTTTTTGACGTTCGACTTCAAAAGAAAAACGACATTATTTTTGCACCAACCTAATAACTCTTGGTAAACAAAAACAGAATGTAAAATAAGACAAACGATCTTCAGCTAAAATTATGAAATAAAAAAACGAAAATATTAAATATTTAAACTGAAAGAGTATTATACAAGTTGAAAAGTGAATTATAAAAGTTAGAAATGAATAAAGCAAAAACTTACAGAAAAAGAAAAGTGAATTTTTCAAGTTGGAAAGTTAATTATACCAACTAAAAATTATTATACCAAAAAGTAAATTATTCAAACTAAGACTGAAACTGAAAAGCGAATTATACACGCTAAACTGTGAATAATACAGGGAAAAGTATATTATACAAATTGAAAATTGAATTATAAAAGCTGAAAACTAAATAATTTATACCGAAAATGGAATTTATATCAAGTGAAAAAACGAATTATACAAGCTAAAATATAAATAATGGAAAGAGAAATAATATTATACAAACTGTAAAGTGAATTATTTATCCTGAAAAGTGAATTAATTCAAATGAATTATACAAATGAAATCTGAATTATACAAAGCGAACAGTGTAATATTCTATCTGAAAATTATAAAAGATTAATAAATAAAAAGAAAAAAATTTTAATTAAAAGTGAGTTACACGAGGTGAAAATTGAAATCATACAAGATGAAAAGTGAATTATACAAGTTATGAAAGAAAAATACAAAGCGAAAAGTTATAGAAACTAAAATATGAATTTTTCAAAATGAAAAATGAATTATGCAAACTGAAAAGGCAATTATACAAAAAGAAAGTGAATTATACAAGATGGGAAATGAATTATACGCCCTAAAAATTATTAAATGCAAACTAAAAAATGAAT